>APFE030052736.1:74201-92650 GCA_000404065.3 Pinus taeda | reverse complement strand
ATTAGAAAACCAATCATTCATCCACCCCCTTTTATTCATTACTGGGAAACTGGTCCCATTATATCCAGTCAGAGCCACCATCCCAAACGGAAAAGGAGCTGTATTAAGGTCCAAACCGGGTGGTTATCCCCGATGTTGATGCAATGATTTTCGGTGCATCAACACGGTGGAACCTATGGATCTCGCTCCCATCTTCAATATGATGACCATACATCATTTGCTCTGGGAAATCCTCGATTTGGAATAGGAAAAAAGGTGGAAGGAGGGGACTTGGGAGGATAACCAGAAACAGAAAAAGATGCGGTGGGAACAAAAAAGGGCCAGCAATACCAGATCATTTGTAGATTGAAGCTATTGGTGGCAGGAAAGAAGGAAAGTGCATGGGTCGGGGAGGTAGTGGGACAAATTTGTGTGGCTTAAACAGATGCAACATAGAGGCTAGTTGATCCATTTGAACTTATCCTCACCAACTTTGACATTGTCCGTGCTGTTTATACACATTATGTGAACAACTGATGGAATCCCCTAAACTTTCTGTGCATAGAGTTATTTTTCAATATTGTTAATGAATGGATTATTATAAGCCTAACTTTTTATTAATAGGTTAGAATTATTTTATCCTAGGGTAGAGGAATTGCAGACATTTTTTTAGCTAGCCACTTCTAGCAGAAGAAATTTGTGATTATCTGAGACAATTATTGTATCCTTTAACATTGGAAAATACATTGGAACCTTTTGCCTCCCATTAGACATAGTTACTGGTTGGTTCTTTAGGGTTCTTAACTGAACTAAGGGTGGAGGATCCAAAAATTTATCCAATAAAAGATAAGGATGGTTGCAAGGAGATCCAACATGGAGAAGCTTAGCTTCATTAATGAGTATCCAACTAATTTTTCAAGTCAACCCACTCGCAAGTAGATCCAACATTGGGCATGCCCAAACTAATTTAGAAATTCGAGTGTTTACCATTTCCAAGCTTGGAAAAGAAATGGGTGAAGAGGAGCCCTATAAAAATATACAACCAGTTAAGCTAGAGGTTAATTTCCTCTAAGTGCAAAAAAATTCAAATCTACTAATTGCTTAAAAGGAGATGAAAGGATTTGCAATTGCCAAACTAGTGATAAAGATGCCTCAATAAATAAATGATGCCTTTAAGAAAAATAACAAGAACAACTTACTCAAATAAGCAAATGGATTTGGAATTGCAATAGAGAAATATACAAACTATAAGAAAATGGAATGCTCAAAATAAATTAAAATAGTTTACAAGACTTATCTAAGTATTTTGCATGTGAAGTTTAGAGCATATGAACTACAATGCATGAAATGAAAGCAAAAAAGAGAATGAAAATGAAAGTAATTAGTTTTCATTTAATATACTTAGTGTTAAGTGACAAAAACAAACCACTCAATCAATCACATGGAGACCTTCCGTAAATGAGGAAGAGTGGGATGCCAAGGGAAAAAGGTCACCAAGCTCCCAAGAATAAGTGACTCTGTATTATATTGGTTTCCTCTTATGAAATGATGGATGGAAAGGAGGTTGTTTTTGGAGGAAGTTTACAAATGATCCCTTAAAAGGGAGAGATATCTCCTTCCAATAGTTAGAAGTGATTAAAAAATCAAACTAGATGTTCATTGGAAATAGTTACAAAATTTGGTTTGATATTTCGATTAGGTCCCTATACTACTAGTGTAACCCCTTATTTTTATTAGTACAACCCCCTTATTATATTGTTGTGTCCATGTAGTCCCCATATTGTTATTATTGTGCCCCATAGAAGCCCACTATTGTTATTATTGTGCCCTTACATTATTATTGTTTATGTTAGCTCTGATAATATTATGACCCCTTAGACTCCTATATAATAGAAAGGAGGTCTTGGCCATTTTGCATCATCCAATAATTGTTCATTTATGTAAGTAAAGGAGGTTTCCCCCTCGAAGAGGCTGAATTCTAAGGTGTTGATCTATCTTTTCTATCTTTTGTGAGCTGGTTTCATAACATTTGGTATCAGAGCTTTGGATTCTAGGGTTTCGTTGCTCCAAATAGGTCATCGTGGCATTTTCGCTATAACACTTTTTCTATGGCGTCTCAGAAGCGAGAAAAAAAACCATTTGAGACGAAATTGCACTGAACCTTGGGTCCAAATTTCAGAGCTTGTATTGCTATATTTTCAGAGATATGATCTGAGGAAGTTAGGGTTTTGGCAAGCTCTAGAATTTCAACTAAAACAGGTAATCATGGGATTTTCCCTATAGAGCTTTCGCTACGAAGTTTCAGAAGCTAAAACAAATCAGTCTAAACCTCAACTCCGAATTTCAGATCCTATATTGCTATATTTGCGGATATATAGTCTGAGGAAGTTAGGGTTTTTTTAGACCCCTAAATTACATTCCAAACAGGTCACCTTGGGAAAATCATCATAGATATCTCTCTGAGCATCAGATTGAAATTTTGTTAGAAGTTACAGAAAAAGGACAGGCTGTAGTTTCTTGTATATAGTTTTCAGAACCAAAGGTCAAAATAGTCACACGTGGCACTTCATACAAGTTCACTCGTCTGAAAAGGTATATTATCAAGTCATCCTGGGAGAATGTGCATAAATCTTCCTTGGAGAATCCAATTTTGATCAGACGGGTGGCATTGGAAAGAGGACATAGAGGGCTACTACAATTCATAATTTCAGAATTGAAAGAGCTGAAAGTACAGAGTTACAGTCATTTCAAGATCGAGCTCCTAAAATCAAGAAAAGGCGATTATGAGGAAGTTTGATAGAAAGGATCCAGTAAATTGAATACTATAGATGGAGCAATATTTTGATCTACATGGTGTACCACTGTTACAAAAGGTATGTATTGCATCTTCATATTTAGAAACGAATCAATTTTTATGGTATAAAGGGCTTTGTTCTCATAAACAACTTGTTACATGGACAATTTTCACAGAGGAAATGATAGCACATTATGAGGATACAAAGAACAACACCTTCTTTAGAGAAACACCACAACAATTTGAAGAAAAAAGAGAAAAAGGGCTTTGTTACAAAGTGGAAAGAAAAATTATGGAAACAAGGAATTCTACCCTCACAACTATAAAGATGGAAGTGTTGTTTCTCCCAGCCTTCCACAACCTACAAGGATTACACCACAACAATTGGAAGAAAAAAGAGAAAAGGGGCTTTGTTACAATTGTGATAAAAAATACATTAAAGGTCATAAGTGTGCTAAGAAGAAATTATTTTACCTTGATTGTGGAGAGGAGGAAGAAAAGGATCAAGAAACATCAAAAGAAGAGTATATACACTAGGAACCAACCCCAGAGAAAGAAGAAATGAATTCGACCATATCTTGTAAAGAATTGGAAAGAATTACCACTCCTAAAACTCTCAAGATGGAAGGACATATCAACAAGAAAAAGTTTCAAGAAGTGAAAGATCACATCGATAAAGAAGAAATGAATCCGACCATATCTTATAATGCATTGGACAGAATTACCACTCCTCAAACTATCAATATAGAAGGACATATCAAGAAGAAAAATGTTCAAGAATTGAAAGATCACATCAAGTCTCAAGAAATCAATTCGACAATATCTTGTAATGTGTTGGAAGAAATTACCACTCCTCAAACTATCAAGATAGAAGGACATATCAAGAAGAAAAAGGTAATAGTGTTGATTGATTCGGGAAATACCCATAATTTTATTGATTGTAAGATAGCCAAGGAATTGAATTGCTTCCTATATCCAGCACTGGAGTGTCAACTGATGGTTGCAAGTGGAGGAACCATAAATTGCTCTGGAAATTGCCATAATATCAAGCTATCGATGGGAGAATATGTATTGAATAGCCCAATTCTTTCCATTCCAATGGGTGGTGCTGATGTTTTACTAGGAGTCCAATGGCTACAATCTTTGGGTACGGTAGCTTTTAATTTTCAAGAAATTTTCTTGAAATTTTTTTGGGAAGGAAAGGAAGTTGAATTGAGGGGTATCTAAGGAAAACCTGGAAAGATAATCAACTCTAATAGCATGACAAAGCTTCTAAATAAATAACGGGGTGTAATTGCACAATTATGTTCACTAGAGGATCCCACATCGAAATCATGTATTTCTCCTGGACTCCAAAATGTTTTGGACAATCATTCCAAGTCATTTGAGACTCCCAAAGGCCTCCTATCTATTCGTGATCATGTTCATGCTATTCATTTGATTCCACAAATTGTTCCTCCAAACATCAAGCCTTACATATATCCATATGCCCAAAGGAGTGGGAACTCATTCAAAAGTTGCAGAAGAGCTCAGTTCAAATAGTATTGTAAGAAATTGACAAGGAATGAAAAATCATATTGGAACCTGAAGTAGTCACAGAACCGAGAAATTGTAAGCTATGAAATAGATCAATTTCAGAGTATCTCATCAAGTAGAAGAACTTATCCGCTACGATTTCACACGGGAGGACAAGAATTTATACAGAAGCATTAATAACTACTCAAGTGTTGAGGACAACACTTTTTGAAGGAGAGGGGCATGTTAGGCCCCTATACTACTAGTGTAACCCCTTATTTTTATTAGTACAACTCCCTTATTATACTGTTGTGCCCATGTAATACCCATATTGTTATTATTGTGCCCCATAGAAGCCCACTATTATTATTATTCTGCCCTTACATTATTACTATTATGTCGGCTCTGATTATATTATGACCCCTTAGAATCTTATATATAGAAAGGAGGTATTGTCATTTGTATCATCCAATAATTGTTCATTTATGTAATGTAAAGGAGGTTACCCCCTCGAAGAGGCTGAATTATAAGGTGTTGATCTATCTTTTCTATCTTTTTGTGAGCTGGTTTCATAATACTTTCACTCAATGATAAGATCAAAACCCAACAAAACTTAGAACTCCCTTTATGGATGAGAAGACAAGTCTAAATGAGTTACAAAATAGGGAATCCATGAAGAATCCTTGGAATGTAGGACCACTCTGGAAGGTACAATGAAAGGGTCTAATAGTTAAAGAGTTTTCTTGTCCTTGTTGTCCAAATCCACAAATGTTCTTTCCCTTTCAAAAGCTACCCCAAAATCATCTCAAAATGGAGTTTTAGGTCTTCTAGTACAACTGCCAGATATCAATCCAAAAAAGGAAAAATCTGGCCACTCAAATGCAACGAAAATCAACTTTCTTAGGTAGAGGAAATCTTCCAAGAAGCAAGTTCCTTGCTGCCCAATATCAGTCCAAAAGAGGAGAGACAAATCAGCTTTAGGAGACACTTGATACCTGCAAAAAAGGTTAGAAAAAGCCAATGTGAAAGAGGCCAAGCTAGCCACTTCTAGCAGAAGAAATTTTTTATTATCTAAGACAGTTATTGTATCCTTTAACATTGGAAAATACCTTGGAACCTTCTACCTCCCATTACACATAGTTATCGGTTGGTTCTTTACAGTTCCTAACTGAATTGAGGGTAGAGGATCCAAGACTTTATCCAAGAAAATATAAGGATGGTTTCAAGGAGATCCAACATGGAGAAGTTTAGCTTCATTAATGAGTATCCAAATCATTTTTCAAGTCAACCCACTCACAAGTAGATCCAACATTGGGCATGCCCAAACTAATTTAGCAAGTTGAGTGTTTACCGTTTCCAGGCTTGGAAAATAAATGGGTGAAGAGGAGCCCTATAAAACTATACAACCAGTTAAGCTAGAGGTTAATTTCCTCTAAGTGCAAAAAAATTGAAATCTACTAATTGCTCAAAAGGAGATGAAAGGATTTGCAATTGCCAAACTAGTAATAAAGATGCCTCAATAAATAAATGATGCCTTTAAGAAAAGGAATAAGAGCAACTTACGCAAATAAGAAAATGGATTTGGAATCGCAATAGAGAAATATACAAACTATAAGAAAATGGAATGCTCAAAATAAATTAAAATAGTTCACAAGACTCATCTAAGTATTTTGCATGTGAAGTTTAGAGCATATGAACTACAATGCATGAAATGAAAGCAAAAAAGAGAATGAAAATGAAAGTAATTAGTGTTCATTTAATCTACTTAGTGTTAAGTGACAAAAAAAAACCACTCAATCAATCACATGGAGACCTTCCGCAAATGAGGAAGAGTGGGATGCCAAGGGGAAAAGGTCACCAAGCTCCCAAGAACAAGTGCCTCTGTATTATATTGGTTGCCTCTTATGAAATGAGGGATGGAAAGGAATTTGTTTTTGGAGGAAGTTTACAAATGATCCCTCAAAAGGAAGAGATACCTCCTTCCAATAGTTAGAAGTGATTAAAAAAGTCAAACTAGATGTTAATTGGAAATAGTTACAAAATTTGGTTTGGTCTTTCACTCAATAATAAGATCAAAAACCAACAAAACTTAGAACTCCCTTTATGGATGAGAAGAGAAGTCTAAATGAGTTACAAAATAGGGAATCCATGAAGAATCCTTGGAATTTAGAACCACTCTAGAAGGTACAATGAAAGGGTATAATAGTTAAAGAGTTTACTTGTCCTTGTTGTACAAATCCACAAATGTTCTTTCCCTTTCAAAAGCTTCCCCAAAGTCATCTCAAAATGAATTTTTAGGTCTTCTAGTACAACTTCCAGATATCAATCCAAAAAAGGGAAAATTTGGCCACTCAAATGCAATGAAAATCAAATTTCTTAGGTAGAGGAAATCTGCCAAGAAGCAAGTTCCTTGCTGCCCAATATCAATCCAAAAGAGGAGAGACAAATCAGCTTTAGGAGACACTTGATACCTGCAGAAAATGTTAGCAAAAGCCAATGTGAAAGAGGCCAAGCTTACTTGGGCATCCACTAGATTAGTGATCAAACTCAATTAGAAAAAATTAACAAATTAACTACACTAAAACTTAAATAAAACTCTACCCTATGGCAGCCAAGAAATGTTGGGTTAAACCAAATCTTCTTGGCTAATTTGTGGCCTTTAGGTCAGCCACTAAATAGCCTTCAAATAGCTTAAATTTCCAATGAACTTCAAGGAACATATGAGAACATTCAAGCTTCAGAGGATGAAGTGCATCAAGACAGCTTTTCATACAATGGAAAGGAGTTTTATAACCTCAATGAGTTGTATGGTTCAACTCCTCAAAAGGAGGAAGATGTAGTTGAGCAGATCACCAAGAATGTTCAAATTCCCTTAACAAATGGTGATGAAGTAGAACATGGATCTTACAATGTAGCTCTGGAAAATAATGAAGTTGAAGATGAAGCATATCAGGAAAGCATTAGTATTGTTGATGGCATAACTGATGCAAGTCCAATTAAAGAAAGATTGTTTGATATGGACAAGCATGGAAAACATGAGGGATTCATTGCCCCTAACAAATTTGAAGGAAAAGAGGATGACCAGGAAGAATAATCTATACAGAACGGAGCTGGAGAGACACAACCCAACCACTAATGATCTACTTCAATAATTCTAGAACAAATTAAACGAGCCAAGCTTCCAGATAATAATGATATGTTCCCTTGTCCAGGTATAACTAATTCTATTCTTGAAATAGAAGCAAACATTTCAATCGATTTTGTAGATTGTAACAATGTGTTCCCTCATCAAGATATGTATGATTTTGTTCTAGATAAAATATGTAATATCTCAGTAATGACAATATTGATGTGTTTTTCCCTGATGTAATGACTTTGGTACTCTTTTAAACAAGCCCAAACCTACAGACACTAATGACATGTTTCTTTGTTCAGGAATGGATGATTTTGTACTAGACAAACTCCTAGAGAGTCTTACAAAAGAGGCATGTAAGCAGGAAATGCCACAGTTAAATACTTTGTTGAAGACCCCTGAGGTTATTGATGGATATAATATATCTCCCTGTTTATTCACTTTGTTCATACAGGAATATAGTATTGCATCTAAAAAGCCAGAGCTTGGACACTATGATGTGGAAGAGAAGATTCCAATTTCAAATGTAGCTTTGGCAAATAGTCCACTGCTAGGAGACATAGATAATGAAGATGAATCACATGACTTGGACATTGTTGAAGAAACTGCCAATGAAGAGCAGATTTCAGATTCAGTTGGAGGTAAGCAAAAAGGTAATTTGTTAGTAGAGGATCAAGTTCTAGAAGGTCTAGTGCAGCAGACATCAAACAGTGAAGCTCAAGCCAATGAATAATGTATTAAAGAGTATCTTCAAGAAAATCCCATATCACTTGTTAATGATGAAGGTTTAGAGGATGAATCGAACAATTCAAAAACCACTGAAGGGTATTAGGTCTCTACAGTTGAAAAAGAAGAGAAAATTGAACAGTTTTCCAAGAGTGAAACTCATAATGCTCAAGAAACTATATCTCCTAAGAACTACAATGAGGAAGCTCAAGAGGCTTTGAAGGATGAAGCTCATGAAATCAAGTCTTATTTTTTAGAGAAAAGTGTGTTTTGGCCTTGATGAGTTGAATGGTCCTCAAAAGGAGGAATATGACAGCCAACAGATTTACGAGAATGAACCTTATGAAGGTGACTCAATGGATTGTGGCAACACTCCAGAATTAAAAAATAAGCTTCAATTTGATGCAGACAATTTGAATGGTGCTCATCAATTCGAACTCCTGCCAAAGGCTTTGTCTCTAGAAAATCTATCACAGCTGGCATCATATAGTGAAGGTCAAGCGCCTGGGGAATGCAGTGAAGAGGAGCTTTTAGTTCTAAATGATGTTCAGCAAAGTCACATCTCATTGGTTAATGGTGAAGCTCAAGAAGATAAATTAAGTGATCCCAAAACTAGCTAAGGATTTCATGACTCTATATCAAAGAAAGGAGCATTATGAACTTTCTTCAATGGTTGAAACTCATGATGTTGAAGAAACTATATTTCACAAGCGAAATGATGGCTCTCCTGCTGCAGTTTGGATGAAAGTGAAAAATCCTGAATAGGTAGATATGTCCAATGAACTTCAAGGAACATATGAGAAAATTCAATCTTTAGAGGATGAAGTGCATCAAGACAACTTTTTAGACAATGGAAATGAGTTTTATAACCTCAATGAGTTGTATGGTACAACTCCTCAAAAGGAGGAAGATGTAATTGAGCAGATCACCAAGAATGTTCAAATTCCCTTAGTAGATGGTGACCAAGTAGAACGTGGGTCTTACAATTTAGCTTTGGAAAAGAATGCAGTTGAAGATGAAGCATATCAAGAAAGCATTAGTATTGTTAATGGCATAACTGATGCAAGTCCAATTAAAGAAAAACTGTTTGATATGGACAACCATGGAAAACATGAGGGATTCATTGCCCCTGACAAAATTGAGGGAAAAGAGGATGACTAGGAAGAACAATCTATACAGAACGGAGGTGAAGAGACACAACCCAGCTACTAATGATCTACTGCAATAATTCTAGAACAAATTAAACAAGTGAAGCTTCCAGATAATAATGATGTGTTCCCTTGTTCACGTATAACTAATTCTATTCTTGAAACAGAAGCAGACATTTCAATCGATTTTGTAGACTGTAACAATGTGTTCCCTCATCAAGATATGTATGACTTTGTTCCAAATAAAAGATGGATTGTCTAAGTAATGATAGTACTGATGTGTTGTTCCCTCTAATGTAATGAATCTGGTACTCTTTTAAACAAGCCCAAACCTATGGACACAAATGACTTGTTTCTTTGTTCAGGAACAGATTATTTTGTACTAGACAAACTCCTAGAGAGTCTTACAAAAGAGGCATGTAAGCAAGGAATGCCCTAGTTAAATACTTCGTTGAAGACCCCTGAGGTTACTGACGGATATATTATATCTACCTGTTTAGTCACTTTGTTTGGACTGGAATATAGTACTACATCCAAAAAGCAAGAGCTTTGACACTATGACGTGGAAGAGAAGATTCCAATTTCAAATGTAGATTTGGCAAATATTCCACTCCTAGGAGACATAGATAATGAAGATGAATCACATGATTTGGACATTGCTGAAGAAACTACCGATGAAGAGTAGATTGCAGATTCAATTAGAGGTAAGAAAAAAGTTAATTTTTTAGTAGAGGATAAAGTTCTAGAAGGTCCAGTGCAACAAACATCAAACAGTGTAGCTCAAGCCGATGAAGAATGTAGTAAAGAGTATCTTCAGGAAAATCCCATATCACTTGTTAATGCTGAAGGTTTAGAGGATGAATTGAATGATTCAAAAACCACTGAAGGGTATCAGGTCTCTGTAGTTTAGTTTTCCAAGAGTGAAACTCAGAATGCTCAAGAAACTGTATCTCCTAAGAACTACAATGAGGAAGCTCAAGAGGCTATGAAGGATGAAGCTCATGAAATCAAGTCTTATTTTTCAGACAAAATAAAACTGTGTTTTGGCCTTGATGAGTTGAATGGTCCTCAAAAGGAGGAATATGACAGCCAACAGATTTACCAGAATGAAGCTTATGAAGGTGAATCAATGGATTGTGGCAACACTCCAAAATTGAAAAATAAGCTTCAATTTGATGCAGACAATTTGAATGGTGCTCATCAATTCGAACTCCTGCCAAAGGCATTGTCTCTGGAAAATATATCACAGCTGGCATCATATAGTAAAGGTCAAGCACCTGGGGAATGCAATGAAGAGGAGCTTTTAGTTCTAAATGATGTTCAGCAAAGTCACATCTCAATGGTTAATGGTGAAGCTCAAGAAGATAAATTGAGTGATCCCAAAACTAGCGAAGGATATCATGACTCCGTATATCAAGGAGAGAAGCATTATGAACTTGCTTCAATGGATGAAACTCAGGATGTTGAAGAAACTATCTTTCACAAGCAAAATGATGGCTCTCCTGATGCAGTTTGGATGAAAGTGCAAAATCATGAATAGGTAGATATGTCCAATGAACTTCAAGGAACATATGAGAACATTCAAGCTTTAGACGATGAAGTGCATCAATCCAAATTTTCAGACAATGGAAATGATTTTTATAACCTCAATGAGTTGTATGGTTCAACTCCTCAAAAGGAGGAAGATGTAGTTCAGCAGATCACGAAGAATATTCAAATTCCCTTAACAGATGGTGATCAAGTAGAACATGGATCTTACAATGTAGCTCTGGAAAATAATGAAGTTGAAGATCAAGAATATTAGGAAAGCATTAGTATTATTGATGGCATAACTAATGCAAGTCCAATTAAATAAAAATTGTTTGATATGGACAACCATGGAAAACATGAGGGATTCATTACCCTTGACAAAATTGAGGGAGAAGAGGATGACCAGGAAGAACAATCTATACAAAACGGAGCTGAAGAGACACAAGAATTCAAAGTCGGAGAAAATATACAACTTGTGAAAGTAGAAACAGTGGCCAGCAACCAGGAACCTTCTAACATGGATACTCCATTGAATATGCCTATGATTACAAAAGGCCTTGATATATCTTATTTCTTGAATTCTTTCTTTGGTACTGGACTTTAGCGATCCATTAGATAAGCCCAATCTTATGGAGAGTAATGATGCATTAGTTTGTTTAGGTATTGATGATTCTCTTCCAGAAAATATCTCAGAGATTGTTAGAGAAGTTGCCTGCAAGCAGGAACTTTACCAATTGGATAATCATTTGAAGACCCTTGAGGTTACAGAGGGATATAATATAGCTGTGGAAAAGAATGAAGCCGAAGATGGAGCATGCCAGGAAAGCATTTTTATTGTTGATGGCATAATTGCTGCAAGTCCAATTAGAGAACAATTGTTTGATATGGACAACAACGGAAAACATGAAGGATTCACTGACCCTAGCAAAATTGAGGAAAACAATGGCCAAGAAGCTGGAGAGACCCAAAATTTCGAAGTTGGAGAAAATATATAGATTGTGGTGAGCAAGCAGGAACCTTCCTAATTGGATACTCGGATGAGGATCCCTAAGGTTGCGGCGGAATATAATATATCAACTTGTTTAAGCACCTTATTTGGCCTGGACTCCAGTATTCCATCCAAAAGTTCAGAACTTAGAAAAAGTTACAATATATCCCCTTGTTTAAGTATGAATGAATTTCTTCTAGAAGACAATGATGTGTGCAATCAACAACTTTCCCTGAATAAGCCATTGAAGAGGCTTGAACATGTTGAGGGACCAGAATATGATACCCCAGTGAAAAAGCTTGAGCTTATAGAAAATGATATGACATCAGAGACTAAATATTTGCCACTACATGTCCCACTTGGAGACCATGTGTCTGTCATGGAGAAGGATGCTATGGTTTTGGAAGGGACAGAGCATTTTGAAAGTATTCTCCTTACAGAAATTCCCGTAGAATCTGGAGAAGTAGCTGAGGGTTCTACTATTTTGGCTGATATGAATGTTCCTAGTAAAGGGGATTCAAAAAGCACCAAACTTGTAGACAGAATACTAACTTTGAGCAATAGATTGCAAACTTTGCAATTGGACTTACAAGGACAACTTCCAGAGTCATTCTATGCTACACCTTCCAGAAGGCCGATGAATTGAAAACTTAATGGAAGCACAGAGAAAACCATCGATACCATTTCTATTTACAGACCAAGGAAATCCATAGGAAGTGATGAGGCTATGCACAATTCATTAAAGGAGAGTCGTGCTGAGCTGGTGGGACAACTTAGTCTATGGAAGCTACAAAATCTACACAAAGAAAATGAAATAGCAGCAAAGGATTCTGAAAAGGTAAGCTAAATTATGTATGAACTTCATATTTTTCCATCTTCTTTATTAGATTCATCTTAAGGAACATAGTACACAGTTGGTGCATTGTATGTATGACATTTTTTCATTTTTTCTTTTCAGGAAATAAGTAAACAATTTGTTTCACAGAATATGTCATCACCTACACTGGAACAGAGGATGGAATCCTTCAACACACCACTGAAGACGCTTGGACATACTGAGGGCCATGATATATCTCCTTGCTGTTACACATTATTTGGACCAAAATGTAGTACGCCATTGACAAATCATGAGCTTACATAAGATAATGATAAGGTTGTTACTGGCACACCATTTGAAAATGCTCTACAGCCGCTGTTAGTGACTGAATCAGGGGGAGTTGACAATTTTGGCAATGAATTTCCATGGTTAGTTTATGTATCCCATGAAAAGAGGCCTGGTTTCGAACACCACAAGAAAGTTGGAGCAATGAATGCATTGGTATAATCCTAGCTATGTACACATCTCTCTTTTCTGCTGATTTCCTCATATGAAATTTATTAATTATTATGCTGACGCTGATGATTGTTATCCATTGCTCCACTTAGGTCCGAGTGTCTGCTATCCTCACAAATGGCCTCTTTCAGTTGAACCTTGATTTTGATCATTATATAAACAACAGCAATGCTATTTGTGAGGCAATGTGTTTTCTAATGGATCCAGTTCTTGGGAAGAAAAATTGTTATGTACTGTTTTCTCAGAGATCGACACTTGGAGTTTTTAACTCAAGTCAGTTCACCCGTTGTGTCCATCACATAAAAGTAATTAAGGAGGTTGTTGGAGGTACAAAAATTTGAATCTTGACAGCTAAGAAACATGCACGTCCAATAGAGACAGTTGTTTCCCAAGACGGCCTTTTAAACTATAATTGGCCACCTTTCCAAAAATTTGTTGTTATCTCTTCATGCATTGAATGTTCAGACATGGAAGTCAAGCACAACCAGTTTGAAAAACCATTGGAGTTGGGGGCTCTTTGACTATAGTTTGGTTGGTCGACATCAAAAACATTTCTACCAACAAAGGTAAGGGGAAGAAGCCCATTAAAGCTAAAGAAGAGATTGAGAAATTGATCCCAGGTGTTCACTTACATTGGAAAAATGTGATTAGGTTTTGAAAGTGCATGCTATTTGTAAGATTGGTGTAATGAAAGGAAGGGTAAGGAGGGTATAGCCAAAATAATTGATTGGTTTCTGGTAGACACAAAATTAGGCTATACCTACCTTCAGTGACAATAGAATTCACAACCACCAAACCCAAATTTTATATTTTTTAGGCACTAGCTAGAATAGTGGATAAAACCACCACTCCTTTAGATCTTAATAGTTTCAACTTCTATATCGATCCATCACCACTTTATGTTATTTCCTTGTAGACGAAGGGATGGAACTCCCTATCTGAAACATAAAACAAAATTTAAGGAACTGTAGCATGAGTCGAGCAGTGTTCTCCCTTGTGATGAGTTGTGGCACAAAAGCCATGCATTATCTAAAGTCCCTCCTCTTGAAGGTAGAACTGGGTGAGTGATTTGCAAGTGACCTAGAAAACTTCTTCATCCTTTATCAAGAAATAGAGTATTTCTATGTTAGTCAATCAAACTCACATGGAAAATCCAATCTGTGATATGTTTTATTTCTCTAAAATAAAACAAAATTAACCATAAGTTGCATTGCAGATTTGTTTTCGACTTGCACCTCAATCAGTGGTATTAGGCTATATATCTCAATAAATTACTATTTTCATTGTCATGTTCTAGGTACTCCTTTGAGATCAAGTCCTAAATTCTGGATTTTATTGCTTTAAGTTCGGGCTTGAATGTGCTTTGGAGTTGTTCAACACACTCACTCAATAGTTGTTGCTGAGGTAAGATTTTTCTAGCCTTCATGATGAGAACTATTGTTGAAAAAATGTCTGTCTTCTTTTACATTTTCGATCACTCTATTCCTCTCATTCACATTCATATTTGTAAGTGGAATCTTAATCTTTTTCAACTTGTGTGAAAAGGGAGGATTGAATTCAAAATTATCACTTGTAGATATTGTTGCAGTGCTAGGTTCTTTTAGAAGAATCTTGTACTTGCCACATGAAATTAAATACGTAAGTCAAATAAGATCTGCATCTTCCAAATTTAGTTGAGATTTAATTTCTACATAGCTCAGCTTCGTAGCTTCATTGAACAACAATAGCAGAGCTACTTGGTATGTTGTTACTGCCAATTCTATTATTGTGGTGTCAAATTTGGAGATGATGTCATAGGTTCCCAAGGAGTATACCCATGTAAGTGTACGATGTTCATATCTCCGAGAATAAAATTCCTAAAACTCGACAAGGCATGTAGCCATCCCAGAAGGTATATAAAGATTGGAAGACTTGTAAGTTGGCCAACATGTAGCATTCAATATTGTGACACCCAAGGTTAGTTTCAGAGTGTTATATGCAGAATTGTTAAACTCAGTTTGGATTTCTTTCGAAACTGTGAAATCTTTAACCATGCCCTCCATTTTTTATATAATACTAGAACCATAGGGCTCCTTCAGCTTCAACAATTTGTTCTACTCATCATCAATATTTACACCTATATCATGCAACAATCTCTTAGCTAAGTATTTCCTGCAAAATTCCCCAAATAAATCATTATCACTCACATAGTGATCAAGTTTTACAACCTTTTCCAACAGGCTCTCAATATTATCATCACCGGAATTTTTTGGATTGCCACCCTTCTTCAATAAATTATCCCAAAAAGTTGCAAACAACTTGTGCTTGTGGTTCCTGCAAATATTTTATTGCAAATTACCACCAATGCTTCATGCAGAGCTTTAGAAATGGAATTATAATTTTGAAATTCATGCTCCAAATAATCCACATACTGGTCATAAATTTTAGTGACCTTCTCTAGGAATTCAAGTCCCTGTATTCTTGTATTGTTTGATGAGTTATTGTTCCTAGTAGTGTTTTCTGCTGATTTGACTAAGTCTATTCCTCGGCTAATTATATGTTGTTGCAAAATACTTGCCACTGGTTAGAGACCTTTGTGGATTTTACAAAATAACCTATACATCCTACAAATATCAATTTTTTTATCATCCCTAAGCAGGGCCTCGAAACCTAAATCATGTTTCCCTAAAAGTTGAATTTCATAACGGTCAAGGAGTTCATTTTGGACTATCTCTAATAAACCATGCTTGCTCCGAGAGTGCAAATAATTGTCAACTCTATGTTCCTCATTCTGTAAGCACTCTTCATCTTTTACCATATATTCTAGACAAGAATAATCTGAAATCCATAAAGTGGCGTTTCAAGCATAGTAAAGTCGAGTATCCTCCAAATTTCCACTTTGCAAGTGGCTCCAATTTAACACATTCATTGATTCAACAGTTTATGGAAGTTATCTTGAGCCTTGGTTGTTATTTACTCCTACCTCCTAAATCTTCCCCTCTACCCCTGTAGAAGACGTCAGGTCTGGACAATACAAACTTATTTTATAATATTGCACTGGGAAAAAAAGACATCAGATCATAGTACTGATTACCAGCTCAATGAAGGTGTTGAAGTGGCCAGCCTTCTATTTATAAAAACATGTTTGGATTTAATAAGAAGAGAAAAGTTGCAAATGAAGGATCATGCTTGCCAATAACTATCAACTATTAATGGCAGTTTGGATTGTAAATGTCTTTTATTCTTATTTCCTAACAAAGTTCTAGATATTTAATTCCTTTCTTAATTTGAGCAAATGTTTAACTTTATTCTGTGCAGGAATGAATGTTGACAAAAATAAATCAACTCTGCAGCAAGGGGAGGGAGAATATCCTTCAAATGCAATTGTTGGTAGATGTTTAGGAACTTCTTCAAGTGCACTAGGGCAATCAATTTATGTGGAAAGTGGAAGTGATGTATCAAGAGCTAGTGATGCAGCAATTGCAACACCTTCTAGAAACAATCATATGGAAAGGGTACAACATTTAGATATTCATCAGCAGGACTTAGATTCTTCAGATACTACAGGGTGAGTCTCATTCATTACTCTATGTTGTTGGCTTCTTGTGGTTGTGTATTTGTCATGTTTGAGATAGAGCGTTGCTGATTAGTTGTACCTTTGCCCTTGAATAGCACAAAGAAGAGAAAAAGAGTTCCTAGAGGTAATGGTGGGGAGAAGGGTGAGAGGGGACTCTGACAGTTCAGTGTGAAAGGTGTATCCTCACAATTCACTTATTCTCTTTCTTTTTTTGACTGAAATTTTCTTTTGGTACATGTTGATAGATGGATGTCTTTATGTTGTTTGAGGAAATGGAATTGATATAAATCGATAGTAGATTCGTATGTGTTTGTTCTCATAATGGCATTCATGGGGCACAAAGGGAGATCAAATGAAAGCTAGCTGTGGACCTCTCCAACCATGGAGAGAATGTGGGTAGCTAATATGTGTGGAGTTCTGTTTAATCCCTTTGGTTGACTAGCTCAAAAAAAATATTGATCCACTAGAAAATAATGTCTCTGTTTGTTATACACGGTGTGCTTTGTAACTATATTTGTATTACACATTGGCCTCAGGGGTTTGTTTCACTTATTGTCGATTTTTTAACCATGTCCAGTCAGTCAGAAGGTTGAGAGCAAGTGTCAAACCACATATAATGAGGTAGCAACATAACCATAGAGACTGCTTATTATTTAGCAATTGTTCCTTATTTATTTGTTAAGTATGACTCCCATTTTTTTCTCATCATCTTATCTTAATTAAATATTGAAATTCTGATATGTAGCATTTTTGAGCAAGCAGTGCAGAAGGCATCTCTGGATTTTTTTACCATTGCATATGAAATGCTAAACTGTAGTAATGGTTGACACATAGTACAATCAATGGGAATTGTTACATCCCCAGATCTCTGAAATCGATCAATATGACTGAATCGATGGTGATATGGCTGGGTAAGTAAAATGAATACTGTTTCAAGTGAAATTTATAGAAATGATATGTTGAGAATGCCCCCTTAGGCACATGCTCTAGCAGGCAGTAGGAATGGATTCAATGAACCAATGGCATGCAGAAAGTGTTAAACAGGACTCATCTATAAGAGGAATAGTGAACATGGATTCTCAAGGGAAAAAAGGCTCTTGAACAGGCAAACTTTGTGCAGTCAAAGGTGGTTAGGACATGTTCACAAAATAGTACTATGAATGCGAGAGATGTATTAAATTTATTTAGTCTATTTGGACTTGAAAAAAATATCTAATCTATGAAAACTGTGGATCCTTGTAAGAAGTTCAATTTGTAAGTATTTTTCAGGCCAGGAAGTAACTCCAGAAAACAAACAACTGATTCTTCTATTATTCCATAGGTAGGTCATTGTTATATACAATAGGGAGTGATTGTTCAGTTCATCTCTCGATGACTGTTCACATTCCTATTTTATTTACATAAAATTCCCCCAATCATGAAGATTAGGTGTCAACATTCCCCCCCTTAATTTGAAGGGATGTTGGTGAGTCCAAGCATCATTCTGAATCGTTCAAGATTTTCCCTTCCAAGTGCTTTGGTGAAGATGTCTGCAATTTGCTCATTTGTGGAACAATGACGGAGATGGATTGTTTTGGCCTCAACATGATGTCGAACTAGATGATATTTAGTATTGATATGCTTCGTTCGATCATGGAACTTTGCGTTCTTGGCCAACTTTATTGCAGAGGTATTGTCAATCATGAGTGGAGTTGATTGTACTTGTTTTACCTGCAAATCTTCAAGAATTTTCTTGAGCCACACAATT
>APFE030052736.1:44945-71010 GCA_000404065.3 Pinus taeda | reverse complement strand
CTCTTCGTCCACCTCTTCCTCTTGTAGAATCTTGAGCAGGATACTTTTCTTTATGAGCAAGGCACACAGTCTCTTCAGAAGATTCAGGGGCTGTCTTCTTTCCAAAGGCTTTTTCTCTTTCAGAAAACTTTTTGACAAGAGAGTCAAAGGTTATATCTTTGAGATTTCCATTTGCTTGCAAAGACTCAAGATAATTGGAGTATGTAGGATAAAGTGCCTTAACAAAAGCAATAAGAGAGATATCCAGCTCAACTTAGTGGATTTGATATCATGCATTATAGACTTTATTTCAGATGCAAGAGCAAGAGGATCATTATTTTGCAGTTCAAGAGTGAAGAGTTTAATCATGAGTTGGGCGACTTCAAGTGCAGAATGTGAGTACCTTTCCACAACTCATTGAAGATTAGGGTGTGTTGTATCATCCGGGACCAATCAGGATAATTCTCCTTGCCAGTGAGAACTATTCCTACCATAGAGATGATTGAATGCATTCTGTAAAAAAATACTTCTGCTAATAGAAAAAATACTTCTGCTGATAGAAAAAATACTTCTGCTGATAGAAAAAATACCTCTGCTGATATACAGTGAAATTGTACTCAAAAGGGAAAAAAGATTTCAAATACTTTATGCACTATATTTTCTTCAAATCCCTCCAATGTTTATAAAAGCATCCTCATATAATATATCCAACATATAACTGGACCATTCTATATACCATATCGCCTCTTTTTTTTCTTTTAAACAAGAGCTCAATGCACATATAAAGTCAACAAAGGACCAACACAACACTCAATTTAACGCTCAAATCAACAACGTCATACGCTACTGTTCTACAAACTCAGTTCAAATTCCATATATACGCTGGACCATTCAACACATTCAATAAAAACAACGTTAATATTCCACAGCGCACAACATTTCAACAAGTTCATATATATGAATCAATAAAACGTTATGGGATAGCGTTATTACCATATACCAACTCTGATATAATACTCAAACAGCGTTAATACCATATACCAACTCTGATATAACACTCAAACAGCGTTAATACCATATACCAACTCTGATATAACAGGCCCCTTCAACGCATTCAACGCGTTCAATATATACAAAATAGGTGTATACCATTCAATAAAACCGCAGTTCAATACCATATACAAAAGTGGTGTATACCATTCAATAAAACCGCAGAGCCCCATTGATACTACAAACGTTGTGTTAAAAAATGGGACAGCGTTGCCAATCAACAATTCAAACGCATATACCAGAACAACACATATACCAAAAGTCAGTTCAAATACCATTCAATGTATACCATTCAGGTTCAACGCATATACCATTCAAACACACAAGCATATACCAAAGTCGTTTTAACGCATATACCAAAGCCAATTTCAACGCAAATACAAATTGTGATACAAACTCATTCAATAAACCAAACGTTGATACTACTGGACAGCATTACACATACCATTCAATATCGAACCATAATGCATTCAAACTTCGAACATAATGCATTCAATAGGAGTTGGACCTTCATCGATGGTGGTGAATCTCTGCAGTGGCACCGTCAGGCCTCAACGCTAAAACAGGAAATGACAATGCTATAAAAAATTGACAGTATGGACAGATGTGCAGTGCTGGCAGAGGCAGGTTATTTCAGAACAGAAGGGAATAAGGCAGAGGCAGAGGCCAGGACAGAGGAGTTACAGGAGCATAATAGCTAAAACAAGGAGCTGGCTCTGATACCATGTCAGGCCAGGCAGTAACTCCACAAAACAAACAACTGATTCGTCTATTATTCCATAGGTAGGTCATTGTTATATACAATAGGGGGTGATTGTTCAGTTCATCTCCCGATGATTGTTCACATTCCTATTTTATTTATTTACATAAAATTCCCCCAATCATGAAGATTAGGTGTCAACAGTATTGTGCATCCTTTTATCTCAATTGAAAATACTTCATGCTTAGATTGTTGTTATCATATGCTTGATTTGTTTGTATCCCTTTTGTAGTAAGTAATTGTTTCTTTTGCAGGACGTTTTGAATTCAAATGTACAAACGAATTTAAGAGAAAAACTGGGAGGAGGAGATCCTAAAGGCTTTTCTATAGGTTATGCTTTTGCAAACTCATCTGTATTTGACAATGCCACAAACATGTCTAAGTGTCTTGTTCAAACAAACCAACATCTTTTCAAGGTAAGGTTTTGGTTCAAGTTTTTTTATGAAGTGATTTATCTATTTGTTGGTCCACCAACTTTTACTAGTTTTTTATATTATAATATACTAAGATGTTCAATTTCTTCTTACAAATTGTTTATGTCAAGCCAAAACGTTCTTGTCCTTCTAAGCAAGTCAGATAATCCAAAAGAAAGTGACGCATTAAAGCGCACTATATTAGGAACTTCAATGTAGCTTTTGACATACCATTTGACATATCTTTTAAAGTATGGAAAGAACTTGTAAAATCATATGAGAAGTTGGATGCACAAAGAAAGGCTGGTGATGAAAGTATTTAGGTATTGAATTTTTCATTAAACGTTATTTAGAATGTATTAATACTTATAAGTATCTTAGACGTGTATTTGTGTGAAAATAAATTGAATTGGTTTATGTTTAAGGACAAGGCATCCAAGGCGAGGTTAACCAAGACAAAATTCACTCATCGTAGTGGCCAGAAAGGTTTAAAAGCACTGATAACAACCTTTGTAAGTATATTAAACATGTGATATTTTTTTAATAAAATTTGTACTAGAAGAAAGCCATTGTTATCTAATTTCTTCATATTTACTGATTGACAAGAACTAAAATATGGAAGACCTCCAAATCATTTGGAAATGGAGGTGCTGCAACAAAAGAGATGGGTTGAATTCGTTGTTTGGATGGACTCTATGGTATGTAATCTCAGTTGGATTTCCAATATACTTTTGAACCATATTTTCATTTTATTTTTTAGTACTATTAGATATTATATCTTACCTTATTTTATGGTTAGCATTGTATAACAAAAACATGCGTTGTGTTATGTAATTAATACTAACATGTAATATTGAATTTGTTTTCCAGAATGCTATAGGTAATGATTGCCAAGGCAATGATCACAATGATGATCCAAACTATGCTCAACATATATCAGGAGATGAGATTAGGATATGGTGGTGAAGGAGGAGATGATGATGATAGTTGTGGTGTTGGTGATGATGTGGATGAGACTAATGAGGATGGTCAAGATGATCATGAGGATGATCTTGGTGGTGGTAGCTAGGCATGCACATGCATTATTTTTTATGAAGAAATTATGGTGTAGAATGACATTGTTATGTTTAGATGGGTGTTGTGAATTTACCCTATATCAATGAAACATTTTGATTTGGTAATAGTATGATGAGTTTGATTTGATTAAATATGATGATGATATTATCATTATTATATTTTTATTTGTTTTATATATTGGAAAGTATCATCATTATTTTGATAGAGAATTATAATGTATGGTGATATTACCATCTTTGGATGTATGTTGTTAATTTATCGTATAATAATGATATTCATGAAATATTTTGATCTATTAATCATATTTGAATTTTAGTTGTTTTGATTAAAAATAATATTCATCTTATTAGTATTATGTTGTTATTTTATACATATGTGTTGAAAATTGTCAATGAATCATTGTATATGATGACATTGTTATTTTTTTGGATGGATGTTGTCAATTTCCCTTAAATTTATTTACAAATGATTTCAAATTGTGATATCTTCTTTAATGATATTTAGAAACTATGATATATTTCACTATGCAATTGAAATTAGTAAAATGAATCTATAAAGGGCATCATATATGTAAAGAAAAATATACTCTGCATAAGAAGTCAAATGCGGATGTAACCATGGCTACAAAATTGAAAGTAAAATTGGATGTTAAACTAGAATTAATACAAAATGCAAACAATGACATACAAAGTGTTTTAAACTAGAAGTGAAAAATTGTGCAATAGTTGACACAAAGAAGGTAACAAAACATGGCATACAAAAGGATATCAAATTGGGCAAAAATAAGGACACATAAATGGACACCAAACTAGAAGCAAAAAAAGACAGACAACTAGATGTAAAATAAGATGCAAAGTTGAGTGCTAAAAAGAAGCAAAAAATGTTACAAATTAAGATGCCAAATGACGATGCAAATAATGATGTAAATTTGGGATGCAAACTTGGGTGCAAAAAGGAAAAAAAAAAGAAAATGGGATGTAAAAAAAGACATAAAACAAGATGCAAAATGGGGCTGAAAAAAGGTGAAACCAAGGATGCAATATTGGATGTAAAAAATGATGCATAATCAAATGCAAATTTAGGCTCAAACTTAGACACAAAATTATATGCAAATGTGGACACAAAATGAGGCAGAAAAAGATGCAAATTTGGATGGTGAAAACGATGTAAAACTAGACACCAAAAAAATGCAAAATTGGATGAAAAAGTGGGCGTAAATAATGGTGCAACACTTGACACACCAGTGGACACAAAAAAAAGGTGCAAAAATGGGCATAAAAATAGCTCAAAATTGGATGCAAAACTTGGTGCAAAAACAAATACAAAAGTAGTCTACGTAAAAAATGACTCTAAATTGAATGTACCATTAGACACAAAATAAGATGCAAAGGTGGACACAACACATGACTCAACATAAAATGCAAATATAAATGCAAATTTGGATGCTCAAAATGATGTAACATTGGACGCAAGAAATGGTGTTAAAAACGATGCAAAATTGGATGCAACAAATGACGCAAAATATGGTGCAAAATGGGATGGGAAAAATGGAGACAAATTAAATGTAAAAGTGGACATAAAAAATGGTCCAAAAAAAGATGAAAAAATGGGCACAAATGGATGAAAAATTTGGTGCTAAATCAAATCCAACACATGGTGCAAAGATAGGCACCAAAGGTGGTGCAAAAATAGGTACAAAACTAGAAGCAAAAACTAGTGTAAGGCTAGATGCAAAACCTGGCATAAGACTATATGCAAAAACTGACACAAAATGGATGCAGAAAAAGACGTTAAATTGGATGCAAAATACAATGTAAACTTGATGCAAATGATGGTGCAAAAAATGGAAGCAAAGAATGAAAAAAAATAGGAAGCAAAAGATGATGAAAAATAGATGCAAAAAATGACACAAAACTAGAAGCAAAACTTGTCATAAAATAAGATGCAAATCTTGGTTCAAAATTTGACGCAAAAAATGATGCATAGTTTGGTGTAAAAAATGATGTAAAATCTAACGTGAAAAAGGATGCAAAATCAGACACAAAAAAGTATGCTTTAAAAAATTGTACAATACAACCAGATTTAGCGCCAGTTTCCTCATCACAATTACAAAAAAAAATGCACTAAAATCTGGCACAAATCACTGGTTTTGTTGTAGTGTACCTAGGGAATGGTTTAATGAGCCATGGGCAGAATTGGTTTTAATTATTCAGAATTTTTTCACATGTGATAGAGGGCACAGTGTGGTGCATCTTTATCATGTCAGATTGCTCCAGCATATCAAAGGAGAAGTGAAAATAAATTTTCCATATTTCTTCTCTAAAAATCTAATTAAAATGATAGAGAATGTGAGGAATGAAACTAAACCCAAGGAAGCACATATCTACCACCAGGGAATCATCAAAATTATTGTATAATATCAAATGAAAGCCAAAGGTGTAGTGTAGAAAGAGTTTTTAGTTCAACATCGTTTTGAGGAACAGGTCATAGAGGAGAAGTTTAAACCAGTTCATGAAACAAGAAGCATAATGAATTCACCTCTTTATCCAAGGATAAGGTCCAAAAAGCAACAAAATATTATCATGGTTGAGAGAGATACATCTTTCCTAACCACTTCTAGGAAGCATAGGAGAAAAATTCCAGCAGAAACAAGTGGTAAAGAGAAAGACCCTGAGGTACAAATTGTTGAAACACCTCCCACAGAAAAACAAGTTGATGAAATCATTAAGAGATTGGAAAAAAAGACCTATGAAAATACATTGGAGAAAGATTCATACTTTGATAATGGTGAAGCCACTTCATTTTCCAAAGACATAAAATAATTGGAGAAAGAGATGTACCTTAGCAAAATAAAAGAGCTAATAGATCAATTGGAGATAAGAATAATTCTAGAGAGACATTTGAAGAAAGAAAACAAGACATAAAAGAAAAAAATGAAAAATTGATCAAGGAAAATGAAAATCTAAATGAAGAAGTTGGAAAACTAAAAACAAAGAGTGATCTTCTTTGCATACAAGCTTTCAGGTGGCTCAAAGACAAAAACTTATGGAAGAACAAGTATGAAAAACAAAAAGTCTGGCTACAATCTACAAGGAAGAGAAGTACAAGGGAATTGACTATCTACTGCAATCAACACATTAGTTGACATCTGGATCAGGTACCAGGTTTACATCAGAGCTCAGAAGGTCCAAGCAAAACAAGTAAACTTGAGGACATGCTTATACATCAACAGGGTGGAGATGTTGGCCCTCGTTTTTTATCCCATTTTGCTTAATTAAATACACTTAATTTCCATGTTATCCTTCCATTTATCATCCATATACACCCTATTTTGACTAATTTATGCATATTCAGGTATATAAATTAACTTTTTCAATTTTTAGATGTTTTTACAAAAATTGGATTTTAAGTACACTTTTGGACAGGACTAGAAATTCCCATATTGGCTTCATTGATGTCATACTTATAGGACACCTGGGAATGAGATGAGCATATTTCTAGAAAGCTTGGGAACTAAGAACGGATGTGTTCCTATTGGTTCGGTCAAACTGAGCTTAAACAAGCCCGATCAAATCTGGTCAAACAGGACTAGTCATTCAGGAAATAGGGCAAATTTAGGATTTTACGGGATTTTCCAGTTTTTGAGTGATTGGATGGATGAGCTCAACCTGGATAGATATGATAAGGATAGACATAGCTATTAGAGACATTTTAATTCATTCTATTTCATATTTCTCTATTTAAGCCAAAACATTGAAGGCATGAATATGTAGACTTTGTATAATTTCATATTGAGACTTCTGAATATTGTGAGTTAATTTGAGGAACCAGTTCTATCCACTTTTCCATGTTCAATGCTATGGATGATGACTGAGTTTGCAGTATCTGATAATCTCTTCAATTGTTCAAAGTAAGGGTGGAGGGCCCCCACAACAAGCTAAGTACACTTCATGGTTAATTTAGCTTAATTTTCATAAACTAGTTTTGCTTCAAATTTGTTCATTTAATTAGATGTATGACGATTTATTATGTTTGTTGATAAATATTTGTTTATTTATAATCTACATATGAAGGGACAAACCAATGTTTAAGTTAAACTCTTATTATATCTTATCAGAGATTAGAAACTAGAATTCATCTTTCTTGCCTTTAAGTGATTTTCTGAATTTCTAGTTTTCTAACAATGGCATTAATGATGAATGAATTTGTAATGAATAAAAACAAGGATCTCCTTAGTTAGGAGCCTCTTCTATTATTCTTTTATGCATCTTGAGCTATTGTTCATTAGTGGCTTTTTATTTTTGTTTATGAAGTAGTATTGTAGAAGAAGGTCAATCTGGTTCTCCTAAGTTAGGAACCACTTCTCCTGCTTATTACATATTGAATTAGAAATTACTTAGCTGAATTTTATATTTGTAATATGCACTTCTAATTAGTTTATACTTGCATTTCCTTCAGTTTCCATAACTTCTCTTCTAAAGCTGATTATAGTGTATATCCATATATTTTGGATATGCTTCTAAGCTCTACAAACCTGGATTGATATTTAAAATACTTGTGTTGATTGACTCAATAAATTGACCCAACAAGCAAATAAAGGTGATTTGACGATGAGTACCCAACCAATTGAGCTAAGCCTTGGGGCTAAATACATGCCATGATAATGACACTAAGAAATAGTAAATAATTCATCTCCTTGACATTTATGTTATAATTTTGTAGAATTATTTGTGTGAGTTCTATTTGAGTCTTGAATCCCTACCATATCATCAATGCATGCATCTACTATAACCACATCATATTTTAGTGCATACAAGCACAAACTGATAAAATTTCAATGTTGGTTGCATTCACAACCCCCTCTATGGGGGTCAATTAATTAAAGCATAATTTTCACTAATTTTTAAATGTTAAATGAACTGAACATTTACCTACCTGTGAGAGCATCAAGAGAATTGAACATGTGACCTCTAAATAGAAAATTAAGGTGCTTTGACAACGGTTAATTGACTCATTGGAGCTTTTGGTATAAAGTTGAATGAGCTTCTCTTGGTTTCAAAAATAATATATTCTCTATTGAACAAGTAAAACCACATGAAGGTGGAAACTCAAATGTGCACGCCCCCCCCCCCACAAAAAACAAAAAAAAACAAAAAAAAATCACTCTCAATTCCCTAATACCCAGTATATTTACTATAAAAAATTTGAAACCAACATAGTAAGAATAAGGCATAGCTACGAACTAAGAAAACAAATTTTAAGGTAATTGAAAGAGGACAAATCGAATAAAAATTTATAAACACATACCTCGACATATATTTCAACATTTAGATATCATTAATCTTATTCTTCATCTAAGTCAACATCTATATCATCCGGTTAAGAATTGATGTTGAAAGGATTGGCCATATTAGCATCATCATCAATGTCATCATTTACAATCATATCATCATGAGGAAAATTATGTCTTATTTCGGGTTCAAGTTCTTCAAGTTCTTCATATGACAATACATTGTTGATATCATCTTTCATCCAAAACATTGTCTCGATTAACATCTCCTTGAACTTCCTTAACATCTGCATTTGGCAAATGAACTAACTGCTCCTCCACATCATCTTCTTCCACCATTATACTTTACCAACCTTCCTATTGGACCATATCTAACAACATATGACCAAACCCCTCTACCTAGAACCTATGAGTAAAATACATGTTCACATTTGCTTGGAAGAACATATGGCTCTGATCTTGGCTCAAATTCCTTGTATTAACCATGGTAAAACCATTAGCATCTCAATAACAATTCTATCATGATCATGTTCATTCATTTGTAACTTCTACCATTTGACCTCCAACAGAACTATTTTGAAGGATTTAGAATCAGGCTCAAGCATATCTTCCAAATACCTAGTATCGATTTTTAGAGATTGTTCGATCTTTGTCACTTCTAGAGGAAACATTAGTAACTTGAAATATTGCAGTATTCCAACTATCATAATTTTTCATCTTTTCATCCAACTTTTTGATGTGAATTCTTTTACCATTGTACCACATAGCCTTGTAGTGTTTCGACTACAATATGTCAGACATGTAAAATATTGCATTGTCAATGGATAAACATATTTATACCTAGAAATTATGAAAATCAAGAAAAAAAAACACCATATACATCAATTTAATATTGAAAAAACTAAATAGTATGGGTTGATATGTTTTCTTGTTTATCTTTTAAACTATTTGCTAAATCAATTTCCCTCTCTGTAAGATTGGTATATATTTCACCACGTCGTTCAACTTCTTTGTCCAATGTAGCCACACCACCCCATGATAAGTTACTGTCATTAGTTTTTTTACATTGTTCAATCCATACCTTCATCCAATCATATTATTTGTAATGTATAAATGTATTGCATCCCACTCTCATCTAGTTGTATTAAAATTAAACAATTCACATATAATTAGTTTCCACCTTATACCTTCATAATAATGGATTATTCAAGAAGACTAAAAATTAAGTATGATGTACATAAAAACAAAAGGTAAAATGTGTTATAAATCTCCACCATTTTCTTACATGTCATTTTCCTCATTCTACCTTTCCCCAATAGGAGCTCCCCTTCAAATTTGTTGATGGAGTTGACATCCCAAATGCAATCAACATTAATATTTGAAGCAAATTTAGGAACATATTTAGTAATATAAACCATGGTTTGATATACCATATATCACTCTACCATACCCTCAGGATGTGCTCTTTATCTAACCAAATCCTTCAATAATTTAAAGTGCCTCTCAACCATCCACATTGACCTTGTGTGTACAGGTCCACACTTTTCAATCTCCTCAACTACGTGTATGAGATATTGTTCTTGTACATTGAAAAATTTCAAAGGTAAATACTTTTTCATTTCACACATTAGACGAGGAATTTTTCTCCTCCAATACTTTATTTCTTCTTTATCAATTTCTGTAGATGATAGCCATCTACAATTGATGCAAGCACGGGTTTCAACAAAAAAATATACATAAGTACATTACAAGTAAAACACATGCAGTCAAATATAAGTTGCATGGAAAATTGAACAAATTAAATTACACTTTGCATATAAATTTCCAATTACCGCATGTATTTTCCAAGCTTATATATAACTTGTTTTACATTGTTGTCAAAGTTTTTTGTGAGAGATTGAGGTAGAATATATTGTAACAAAAAATGAATATTCATTATTTATTCTTAGATTAGTTGAAGAAAACACTTACAAATGTTTCACCGATATACAAATATATACACCAAAATAATTACCTTAATCAAGGTAATCCAATCATGAATTTTTACCCCACCTAATTTACCTTTCTTTGTTAGGATATTCTTTTTGTTTGAAAAAAATCCAATGGAAAAAAATAATTTTTTCAATGAGCTATTTTACATCCTTGCTTTGTTGGTCTATCAATAACAATGGAAGGGTGCTTAAATTTTAGTGTCCGTCGTTATTTGAATGAATCGCACTTTGCATCACATCATTGGCCTCCTTAATGTCATTACAAATCTTGAATTTTTTTTCCTTGTTACTCCTTCCATCTAAGATTCATCATAATGTTTATGTTGCATGCTTTCCAATGTGTATTGTTTCAAACAAATGAACAATTTCTAGGTTCTCATCGTAGGGGAGCCTACTGAATTGTATGGGATAACTTTTCATTCCTCATGGAAGCACCCCATTATTACTACATGCATGATCATGAAATTTAAGGTGAAGCATAATTAAATATATCAAAACAATGCTTGTCAATTAGTACACTGAACATAATGAAAATATATATATATAAAATATTCCAAACATTTCATGTATGATATATGGACGATTTTTCAATCCATACTTTCATGATTAATTCTATTATATTGTGATTATTATCGATGAGGTTTCATTCTTTGTGGTTTCAATCCAGACTCTTCTTTCCCATTGAAAATATGATTTTTGGTACTTCAATACCTATGGTTCTTAGAGAGGAAGTGTCTATGCTCGTCAAATGCCTCCTTCCCTAAACTTCTAAAACAATGAGATTTCATCTTAGGACCACAAACTAGACATGCAAACTTACCCTTTGTTTGAATACCTACAAGAAATGGATTAAATTTTATATCAATTATTTGATGTTATTTAAAAACGATGCATGACATGAACTTCATAAAATTAAACATTATTAAAGTGTAGTGTTATGTTATAACATACCACAAAATTATGTTAGCCCTGTGGCATCATGAATTTTCCGTACGAGCATTATGTGGAATTGAAATTCCCTTTGTACATCTACTGGTTTAGAGATATCATACATAATGATGTCCTTTTATAACTCTAGTAACTCATCGATAAGAGGCTCGATATATATATTCATATATTTGACATGTTACTTACCTAATTGATTTAACCTATAGTACATAATCACTACATATATAAGTAAATAGAAAAATATCAAACATATAAGACATATTTATGAGACAAACAAGATGTCACTATGTTGAAAAAAAATTATTCTAAACAAATACCTAGAACAATCATTGCCAACATTGTGTACTCCCTCTTTATTGACATCCATAAAGGAATGTTATTGTTGATACCAAAAATAGGCCACACCGAGTAAGTAGATATGAGCTCACCAAATGGATTGGCATTGTTAGTTGCCAATGAAATCCTAATATTACGAGGTTCATCTTTAAAATGTGGCCATATCTCCTCTATCTTCTTAAATGTAGATCCATTTGCAGACATCTGAAAGGCACCATATTTGCTTTTGTTCTTTGCATGGTAATCCATAAACTATGTTATGCTTTTGCACTTGAACAATCACTGCAAACGTGGAATATTGGGAATATAATGAAGAACCTTGTGAGGCACATTTTTTGTTGCTTGATCAATTTAATATCTACTAATTTGACATTTTTGGCATTCTTCTTTCAATGCATGTTCTCCATAGTACATAATATGATCATTAGGATATGCATGAATAGCTTGACTCTACATTCGAATCTCTTTCATAATGGCATGCAAATTTCGGTATGTGCGAGGTAAAACTTTTGACGATGGTAACAAAAATTCACCTAACAATCTACAACATAATTAAAAAATAAATACTAATTAATATAAAGAATATTAATCATACATATTACATCCAAATGTTAATGATGATCAACTAACAATGAAAATAGAGGAAAAACAAAAATGTTTATCATCAAGTACTAAATATCACAAAATATATTACATACCTTAGGATATATGTGACACAAGTCTCTAGAAAACCATTCATAACCTTTAAGTTCACCAGTATCAATATAGTAGAGAGAATAATTGTTTTGGAGCCTTCATAATGAGGTTTTGTCGCCTTCTCAATTAGAGGTCTATCAAAAACACCATCTATTTGGCCGTCATCATCATCCATTCCAACATTATTAAATTTCTCCTAGATCAATATATGTGTCCCCTCTTCTTCAACTATGGTATTAGCATCGACATCTTCTTCCATAGGATCATTAACTTGATCTTCAATACTCACTCCATGTTCCTAAAATAGCACCTGTATAATGGCCACATCATCATGATCCATGGCCAGTTCCCTAGGGCACTGTTTCTTTATAATTACAAGCAATCAAGTAATATTATTGTATATAACAAATCTTTAAATGATACAAACTTTTATAAATATAATATAGGAAAACAAAAACAATAAATACAATGACAAAGAAAGCTTAGATGAGAGTGACAACAAATCAATGATGAAGTTTGTGCAATTTATCAGTATGTTTATGAATATGTTGAAAAAATATAGGAAAATTGTGAATCTTCTTGACATTTAAAAAGAGATACATTTTGTGAGTTATATACTCACAACCAACAAAAGTAACCTATTCCTATTTTGCCTTCATCATTATTTCATATTCTTTCTTGATTTCACATGGAGGTAGTTAGTTTCGAGTTGATGGCAACTTTCCTTGACCCAAATAATTAGAGACCACCATTTAATTTATAAGGGGTTGAGAGTTGAGGGACTAGGGGTTAAGAGGTTATTGGGGTCCAAGCATTATGGGTATTAGGAGTTGGTATTCTATATGGAGCAATCAACTTAGGTGAGAGCGAGAAAAAAGAAACAATGAATCAATGATAAAGCTTGTGCAATTTATCAACATGTTTATGGAATATGTTGAAAAAATGTAGGAAAAATGCTATTTTTCTTGCAATGTAGAAAGATAGGCACTTTGTGAGATAGATAGTCACAACCAACAAAAATAACATATTCTTATTTCACTTTTATCATCATGTCATATTCTTTTTTGATTTCACTAAGTGACCATGCAGGCTTTTAAGTTAATGGCAACTTTCCCTCTAATCCCTAGTCATTAACCCACCCCTAAATTATAGACCATTAAACAACCCTAACCCTTTAACATAGTTTAATCCCTAACCCTTAGACCCTATCTTTAACACCTTAACCCCATCACCCCTAATTAATCCCTTAAAACTCTAAGCCCTTATCCCTTAGCACCTAAGTCATTCAACCTTAAACCCTAAACCAATAACCCTTTACCCCTTAAGCCACTAAGCTCTAAATCCCCTAGGTCCTAAACCCCCTAAACATAACTTAAACCCTAACCTATTAACCCCTAACCCCTTAACCTATTAACCACTAAAGCTAACTTATAATTTGAAGATGAATTTTTTATAATATGAATATTTTAAGATTGTTAAAGACATAATTTTATAATACATTTTAGGTTTTTTTGTTCATATTGTTTCAAATTTAATATTTATTAATAAAAAGTTACAAATTTTAATTATACAGAAAAAATAAATAAATTATAAACACACAGAGACAAATATTAATTAATTAATTACTACATATATGTGTCTGTGTTTAAACTTTGAAAAGGAAGATTAAAAAAAATGCTATTATTTTTAATAATATTTAAGAAAATGTATACTATAATGTAACTTTTATCAAATAAATTTATTAAATTTTAAAAAATGAAAATCCAAGTGTTAGGGATACATAGGAGTTGGTAGTCTATATGGAGCAATCATCTTAGGTGAGAGTGAGAAAGAAAAACAAAAAATTGATGATGAAACTTGTGCAATTTATCAAGATGTTTATGGAATATGTTGAAAAAATTTAGGAAACATGTTACTTTTCATAACATATAGAAAGAGAGATACTTTGTGAGATATATAGTTACGGTAACACAAATGACATATTCTTATGTCACCTTCATATATCGCTCAAACGATAATTCATACCATATGACCAGAAATAAAGTTGACAACAACATTAGTTAAAAATCCACTTAAAACTATTTAAAGCTCAAACACACACACACACACTAGTAATCCACCCATAGGTAACCTCTAAACCATTAAACCCTAACCCTTTAATCCCTAACCCCTTAGATCTTATCCCCTAAATCCTTAACAACGTATACCCATTTCTCTTAATTAAGCCATGAAACCTTTAACCCTTAAGTCGTTAAGCCCTGACCCCTAAACCGTTAACCAATAACCCCTTACTCCCTAAACCCTTAAACTATTAACCCCTAATCTTGCCTAACCCGTCAATCCCTAACCTAAAACCCCTTAAACTATAAACCCCTAATTTACAAAAAGAAATTTGTAATACAAAGACATATAACTAAAAACTTACCAAGGGACGATATTCATGTTTGTTATCAAGGTTTCCAAATTCTCTACAGTTTTGTTTAGTTGTTCTTATTAAAATTCTCCTCCTGTTGTAGTCCCTACATTTCATACAATGATAATAACATTTTTCATCACCCATTTTTCCTTACCAAACTTTCAATGTTGATTATCTTCAAAAATCAATCACAACTTAGCTATTTGTGATACAATTTGCAATGCCCTTATATAAAAAATAAAAATTGTCAAATTCTGGTCATCCAAAGATTATGGAGAGGCATTGTATAGCGGTGTTGATGGGCAAAATTGACCCACTCGTCAAAAGGAGAGAACATCTTAGTCTGAGTTTCTTTAATAATCCAAGTTGTTTGGGATAGCTATCCCTTATGGGGTTTATGCATCTGTTAGATTGATATTTCCTTCTCTTTCAAGAAAGAAATCCTTAGGGCAAACCTAGTTTTCCTATCGTACATTTACACAACTAATTAGGAAATATTTAAATAGTTATAAACAAATATACAATGAGGGGGGAAACACTAGAAGGATAACCCTAACTGGTGTAAAATAAATTATTAAAAGAATGAATTATATTTTACAAAAAAAAGCATGGTTATAAAATACAATTAACTTTCAATTTGATGTAAATGTAAAGATACCAAGCATGAACACATCTATACTTGTTATTACTTGAAACAAATTAAACAAATTTCAATTTGATTTATATATTTTACATCAAAAACCAAAAGGGGAAATGAAATAAAAAAACATTATAGTATGTCTTAGCCAAGTAAAATATATTAAAAAAATGAGATTGTTTCTCTTTCTATTTAATTTTATATTTATCATTCACTTAACACTAAGTAAAATTATCCCTTGACAATAAATGAAAAACAGTAAATGATTAAAGAAAACAAAACAATCTAATTAATTTTGGTTGCATTCATATATGTATGTGTAATAGATTCACTTTTTGAAAACACAGTTCATAAATTAAAAGAACACAACATATGTAAATTAAGTTATATTCTTGCATAAAACAATCGTAAGAAAAATAACCCAATTCTAAGCACAGGCAAACGGAACTAATTTATTGTAGAATTGAGGCTTCTGTGATCCATCATATTTATAAGAAGATTTCGGCGTAAATCACATTAGGTAAGACATTTTTCGACGCGTTTCGAACCAACCAGTGTGGTTCATCGTCAGGACAAGTTGAAGAAACAGATCCAGCTCAACATGTTAAATAGTCAGACCAGAGATTCCAACAGCTAATTTAACGGCTAATTTTGACTAAATGAGCCAGGTCAAAATTAATTAAATATTATTAATATTATAATATTATTATTGTTATTATTGTTATTATTAATATTTTAATATTATTATTCTTATTATTATTCTTATTAATATTATTATTATTAATTTATAATATTAATTCAGGTGAAAAATGTAAAAGTAAATCCCAGGTTAGTTTCAAAAAAAAAATTCTTAATTTATTAATAATAATTCAATTATATATAATTCATTTTAATATATTATTATTAATATTAATATTATTAATATTAATTTTTATTAAATTATAATTTATTTTATGGAAAGAAATTAATTTAGGTAAAATATATATAAATTCATGGTTAGTTCTGAGAATTAATTAGTTAATTTATTTATAAAATAATAAATATATAAATCATATATTCATATTATATATATATATATATGTCCTAATTAGATTAAATAGTAATAGGAAAGTTTATTTATTTAAGTTCAAAAAAATAATTATACATAAAACACCTTTAACCCTCATATTGATCATTATCCTTTTGGAACAAAGATAAAATGGGTAAATAAGTCCCATAATTACCTAAAGTTAGTTTAAAAATGATTTTAATACCATACTTAATTATACAAATATAACTACAATCAAAGGAGAAAAGTCAATAAAAATAGTTAATATGAAAAAAAGGAGAAAAGGAGTTCGAATATCAGAGAGACAGAATATTAATATATACCATTACAGACTGTTACGTCCCTATACTACTAGTGTAACCCCTTATTGTTATTAGTGCAACCCCCTTATTATATTGTTGTGCCCATGAAGTCCCCATATTGTTATTATTGTGCCCCATAGAGACCATTATTGTTATTGTTGTGCCCTTACATTATTATTGTTATGTCAACTATGATTATATTATGAGCCCTTAGACTGCTATATATCGAAAGGAGGTCTTGTCATTTGTATCATCCAAGAATTGTTTTATTGTGTAATGTAAAGGAGGTTTCCCCCTCGAAGAGGTAGAATTTTAAGTCATGGATCTATCTTTTCTATCTTTTTGTGAGCTGGTTTCATAACATTTGTTATGAGAGCTTTAGATTCTAGGGTTTCACAGATCAAAACAGGGCATCGTGAAATTGTCGCTATAGCTTTTTTTCTACAACGTTTCAGAAGCTAAAAAAAAAACCATTTGAGCCTAAATCGTTGTAAACCTCAGGTCCAAATTTCAGATCTTGTCTCGCTATATTGTCGAAGATATGATCTAAGGAAGTTAGGGTTTTTGCAAGCTCCAGAATTCCATTTCAAACAGGTCATTGTGAAATTTGCACTATAAGTTTTTTTCTATGAAGTTTTAGACTAAAATTAAAATTCATTTGAGCCAAAATCGTGGTGAAGCTCAGGCCCAAATTTCAGATCTTGGTTCAATATATTTTCGGAGATATGTTCCAAGACATTTAGGGTTTTTTTAGGCTCCCGAATTACATCCCAAATAGGTGACCTTGGGAAAATCATCATAGCTTTCTCTCTGAGCATTAGATTGAAATTTCGCGAGAAGGTACAGAAAGAGGACAGGCTGTAATTTTCTTTGTATTGTTTTCAAGTTTGAAAGTCAAAAAAGTCACACATGGAACTTCGTACAAGTTTTTTCTACTGAAAAAGTATACAATCAGGCCATCTCGGGAGATTGGGCATCACTCTTTCTTGGAGAACCCAATTTCGATCAAAATGGTGGCATTGGAAAGAGGATGCAAAGGACTACTGTAGATCACAATTTTAGACCTTTGAGATTCAAAATTTCATAGATACAATAGATTCAATATCGAGCTGCTAAAAGTAAGAAAAAGAATGCCTTGGATCAAGAAAATAGAAACACCTAGTAAGCAAAATTGGATGGATGATTTGATCGAAGCTAAGATAAATAGTTTTATCTATGCCATGAAAGTTGATATCGATGGTATGGAAGCATATTGGAAGAAAGGCATGGAATGTGAAGAAATACACGGAACGTTTGAAGGAAGGTGGGACAAAGCTGCTACAAGAAAGACCTCCTAATGGTGAAAAGGTAGTAGAGGAAACTCATGATGAGAAAAAAAGTAATGTTAATAATGATTTCATAAAATATAACATTGAATTGAAGACCCAACATTTTCCAAAGATATATATGAGGAAGTTTGATGGCATGGATCCTGTAACATGGATACTACAGATGGAGAAATATTTTGATCTACGCAATGTGAAAAACACACAAAAGGTACGTATTACATCTTTATATTTAGAACCGAATTAGTTTGTATGGTATAAACGGATTTGTTCTCGTAAACAACTTGTCATATGGTCAATTTTCATGGAGGAAATGATAGCACATTATGAGGATACAAAAAGAAACACCTTCTTTAGTCAATTGATATATCTCAAACAAAAGGGTTCAATGGCAGAGCACATTGAGGACTTCCAGAAATTGAATATAATGGTAAATGATATTCTAGAGAATCATAGGATTGAAGTTTTCATAGGTACTTTAAATGATAACATCCAACCTGAAGTTCACCTTTGGGAACCTAATTCATTGGAGAAGGCATACAGGTTGGCAAGAAAAATTGAAAGCAAAATTATGGCAACAAAGAAGTCTAACACTCATAGCTATAAGGATGGAACTATTTTTTCTCCTAGACTTTCACCACGTACAAGGTTAACACCAAAACAATTGGAAGAAAAAAAGAAGCAAAAGGGCTTTGTTACAATTGTGATATAAAATACACTAAAGGTCATAAGTGTGCTTAGAAAAAATTAATTTACATAGATGGGAAGAGAAGCAAGAAAAGGAACAAGAAACATCAAATGAAGAGGATATACACCAGGAACCAATCCCAAAGAAATATGAAATGAATCTGACCATATCGTGTAATGCATTGATAGGAAGTATCACTCCTCAAACTCTCAAGATAGAAGGGCATATCAAGAAGAAAAAGGTAATAGTGTTGATTGATTCGGGTAGTACCCATAATTTTATTCATTGTAAGATAGCCGAGGAATTGAATTCCTTCCTATAACCAACACCAAAGTCTCATGTAATGGTTGCAAATGGAGGAACCATAAATTGCTCCGGAAAGTTTCATAATATCAAGCTATCCATGGGATAATATGTCTTGAATAGTCCAATGCTTTCCATTCCAATGGGTGGTGCAGATGTTGTACTAGGAATCCAATGGCTACAATCTTTAGGTATGATAGCTTTTAATTTTCAATCATTTTTCTTGAAATTTTTTTGGGAAGGAAAGGAAGTTGAACTAAGAGGTATTGCAAGGAAACCGAGAAAGATAATCAGCTCTAACAGCATGAAAAAACTTCTAAAGAAAGAACAATGGAGCGTAATTTCACAATTATGTTCACTAGATGTTCCCACATCGAAATCATCTATTTCTCCAGACCTCCAAAACATTTTGGAAAATCATTCCAAGGTATTTGAGACTCCCAAAGTCCTCCCACCTATTCGTGATCATGATCATGCTATTCATTTAATTCCAGAAAGTGTTCCCCCAAACATCAGGCCTTAAAGATATCCATATGCCCAAAAGAGTGAATTTCAACATATGGTTGCAAAAATGCTAGAAGTTGGTATAATTCAACCTAGTCAAAGTTCTTTCTCTACTCCAGTGGTATTGGTACACAAGAAGGATGGATCATGGTGCATGTGTCCAGATTATAGGGAGCTCAACAAGCTTAATATTAAAGATAAATTTCCCATTCCTGTCATTGATGAATTACATGGAGAAATTTACTTTACCAAGTCGGATCTTCATTCAGGATATCATCAAATCAGAAAATTTGTGTTAGTATTTTTTATGATATACTAATCTATGAAAATTCTTGGAAGGATCATGTTCAACATGTTGATAGGGTCCTCAAACTATTGGAGGATAAACAATTATATGCAAAAAGCTCCAAATGTTTCTTTGGAGTACAAGAGGTGGAACATTTGGGTACTAAGTTAGCTCATAGCTCATCTTATCATCTTCAATCTAACGGGAAAAATGAGATAGTGAACAAATTTTTGGAAGGATATCTTCATTTCTTTGTATCTAATAAATAGACACCATGGGTTAAGTGGTTTCCTCTGGCTGAATGGTGGTATAACACTTCCTTCCATATTGCAGGAAAAATGACTCCATTTATGGCACTTTGTGGATATCATCCACTGTCCATCACATCATCTTTAAAATAAAATTCTAAGGTTCAAGCAGTGGAAGATCATATCAAGCATCGACAACAATTTCTCAAACTCATAAAGGATAACCTCACTTTGGCACAAAATAGAATGAAACAATAGGCAGATCAACATTGCAGTGAAAGAGGTTTTGATGTAGGTGACTGGGTATTTCTACGACTACAACCATAGAAACAAATGTCCCTCAAGCAAGCTAAGAATGATAATAAAATATCACCAAATTATTATGGTCCATATAAGGTGTTACAAAAGATTGGTACTATGGCATACAAATTGGAGCTTCCTACATCTTCCCAAGTGCACCCATTTTTCCATGTTTCATGCTTAAAGAAGGTTATAAGTGAGAAGATCCCAGTTCAAACAATATTTCTAGAACTTGATGAGGAAGGAAAAATCATTTTGGAACTTGATTCAATCAGAGAAACAAGAACCTGAAAGCTATGATATCGATCAATTTCAGAGTATCTCATAAAGTGGAAGAACTCACCCACTCAAGATTCCACATGGAAGGACGAGAATTTTATACAGAAGCATCCAAAACTACTCAAGCTTTGAGGAGAACACTTTTTGAAGGAGATGGGCATGTTAGGTCCCTATACTACTAGTGTAACCCCTTATTGTTATTAGTGCAACCCCCTTATTATATTGTTGTACCCATGTAGTCCCCATATTGTTATTATCATGCCCCATAGAAGAATACTATTGTTATTGTCATGCCCTTACATTATTATTCTTATGTTGGCTTTGATTATATTATGACCCCTTCGATTCCTATATATAGAAAAGATTTCTTGTCATTGGTATCATCCAAGAATTGTTCTATTATGTAATGTAAAGGAGGTTGTCCCCTTGAAGAGGCTGATTTTTAAGTCGTGGATCTATCTTTTCTATCTTTTTGTGAGCTGGTTTCATAATACATACGAGTAGATATATTAACATCATCTCAAAGAGACAGTCATATGACTAATATTGTTTAAATTACAAGATTTTATAAAACACAGTTAAGGAAATCTACAAAATTTTGGTAAAGTGACAATGAATTTATTTAAATGAAAATCTAAATTATATTAAAGTCATTCAACATGAACTTACAGTATGTAAATCAAAGTATCAATGTCACTCAAAAAATTAAACTTCGTCTATATACCCACCCTTATACAGTACTTGGGTTCCCCCTTTTTTTCAAAGTTGCCATGTATTTATACCAAAAGTGTCCCCATGCAAAATAATTACCAAAAAAAAAAAATCAACAATATCTCGTTACTAAAATCCATCCTACAGATATGACCCATTGATCATAACGAGATTGTTTTCTTTAAAAATAAACGAACATGATGACTCAGTATGCCATGTTAGCTAGCCATGATAATCTAGGAAAATAATTTTCGGCTATGTAGTTATAGATAATACTTGTAAGGTAATAAATGCATATAATTAACAAATTATTACCTAAATTAATAATGGCTAAAAAATCAGAGATTTTCTAGCTATTATTATCAAAATTTATTCAAAGAAACTGATAACAATATGTACCTCTTTATAAACATAAAATATAAAAATATTGACTTTGAACATTCATTTAGAAGAAGCAAATCCTTGTAAATATGAAACGATAATTACATTGATACCAGATGACTTGATAAAAACTTGTTTCTCAGTCACTTGTAGCTTTTCCCTAAGTTTGATTGTTCATTTATCCTATATCCCTTTAAGAGATTTGATATGTATACTCAACTATTCATTTTGTTCCTGTAACTACCGAATTTGGTATTTCAAGTGAGTGACTATGACGACATATTTTTAGTGCCAAATACCACATCATGAAGCACTTATGAGAATCATTATTTTTTTGATGTTCAGTATAGACATTTCTTTTTGGTTTAATGAAAATAAAATTGTCTCCACAAATCTCAACAAATCCAGCCCGTGGTTCATCCTGTTCTAGTGATGACATTTTAGGAATCTCAATCTAAACAACTAAAGATGATTTCATTTTATGCATATTTATTTCAGATCTGAAAATCATCCTAACAAGCTTATTACTTCTGACCTGAGTTGATGAAATGACATTTTTCTCACATTATCCTATGTCTTTTATAGGTTCATAACGGTCAACATGCACAGATTCATCTGCCTCATCATCGAGGTTATCTACCAATGTTATATCAGGTTTTTACTCATCAAACCTGATCCTAATCCTTTTAGCCATGTTGTGGGTGATTCGGGAAAGAGCCGAGTCAAAAAAAATTTAATTGAAAGTGCAAGGTGTATCCTATGAAAGTGGAGAGATAAGGTTTTCTAGAAAATACAGAGAAACAAGGTTTTCTCAAACACATTGTCGAAAATCCTATTCATTTTCCTTACCTTGCAGTGAGATTTTCTCTTGATGCTTGTCTGAGGGTTTAATAAAAATATCTTGACATAAGAAACTATCTTAAGTATCCCCTAATTGATTTAACCTAAATTCAAGAAATATTCAAATCAAGTCGTAAGGAAAGAGATTGCACTAAGGGTTCTTTACACCCCTCTGATAGAACTTGGACATTCTTGTGAGGCTCTTGTGCATGAAAAAGGGAAAATTCAATTTATAGCTTAAGAACACCATTAACAACATAAAGTGATAGTAAAAAACCTGTTGGTACCATTCCATGACCTCCTTTTTCCTCCCAAAACATGTCATTTGCCTACCTCTTTTCATCATATATCTCTCAGATCCCTTGAAAATTGATTAGTTAATAGTCTTATAGTTATTAAATTGCATTGAAATTGATTTAGGTGTTTTATGTTAACGAATTAGGAATTTTTGGCAAAATGGCTACAGGAAGTTCCAACATCCTGTAATTGGTTTATTGTTTGACATGTGGCATGACAGCTAGGCTAGAGCGAAGGGTAGGGATGAAAAGCAAAATGTCCAAGCATGGACGAACACCTATCCCACAGTAGAATCGACCCTCCTACATGTGCGGTCAATGAAGGTCAAACTATGGCATGTTGGCGACAAAGGCAACAACAGCACGCATTCTAAGTTGATTTAGTTTTGTTTCCTTTTTGAAATCAGTTTAGATAGAAACATTTTCAAAAATCACGATATGGTAAAAGCGGCAACAGCCTGCTCATGAATGTACATTCGTTTTCGAGGGTTATAGAACCATATGTAAACACAGTTCTGATCCAGTTGTTTTATTATCATTATCATTGTTTCAAAAACAGAGTTTTGAATTTTAATATCAAAGGTTTGAATTACAGACGTGATTTTGTTGCGTTGATTTGGTAATCGTTGGATCACAGTCCAGTATACCTCTGGAACGCGGATGGGCCCTGCGTAACGTGGTATACTGTGGTTTTCTTTCATTTACAGCTTAGGTTATTAAATATGCGCAGTGATTAAAATTGGTTTATGTTTATGATATGCGTATGATTTATGTTTATGAATGCGCTTGAATAGATCATCACTGAGATCGTGAATCATATCCTGTAAGGGATTCGATCCCTTGTTGTCTTGTAAAGCAATGTCATGAACTCTTATGCTTACGATTTCCATATATTTTTATCTTGTATGACTGTTAATGAATGCTGAGTAATTGTTAAACAGGGGTTTTATGCATTATGTCTCTGTAAGGGGATTAAAATCTTGGTTTACAGTGATACACAGCGTTTTAGTTTGATAAATGAATTGAATCTTGGTTTATAGTAATACACAGCGTTTTAGTTTGATAATGAATTGAATGGCAGCGTTGTAACTAGGTAGATTAGACTTAGCTAATGATCCTTTATGTCTATATACTTTAGACGCATGCCTCTAAGTCTACGCACCCTGGTCGATAATAAATATAGCCTAGTCTAGCACCCTAGATAGGACACTACATTTTGGCGCCGTTGCCGGGGAGGCGTACTTAAAGGATTTAAAAAGAAAAGAAAAAAAAATTCAATAAACAAAAACACAGTTAGAAATCATGTTCATTTATGCCTAGATTTAGAGACAGTCAGGGTAGATTCATAAAGACCCCCCGCCATTCAAAAACTAACCCATCATCATCAGGAGCAGACTCTTTAAGGAATTCAACACCAGCTGAGGAGGTCATCATACAAGCATTAGAGGATAAATAAAAGTCAGGACAGAGACTTACTCTCATCGAAAGGCAAACTTTATTAACACATAAATCACAGAAGAAGTACTTTCCTAGGTCTTCCACACAAGGAGAAAGTAGCACTTTGACCGAACAATCTTTCTTTAATCTCCTCTTTAAAACAAGTGACTCTGACACAGAGAAACCTATTAGAATGGCTGAGGAAGGAGATGGATCAGTACCACATCAAGGACATAGAGACGAAGAAGAGTCAACTTTTCCTTTTCCTATACATGAACCACAAGAAGATGACGAGATCAAAATGAAGAACATACCTCCATCTGTGCTACCTAACTTTTATGGTATGGCTTCAGAAGATCCGAACTCATTCTTGTTCGAGTTTGACATTGTATGTCGAACATATGGCTATACAGATGATGCCCATAGGCTTCAACTCTTTCCAGCGACATTAAAGGCATCAGCCTTAAGATGGTTCATGAGGCTTGGTGAGCATGCTATAATTGATTGGGATGGCATGAGAAGAGTATTTCTAAGGAAATATCAACCTTACTGTAGATCCAAATACTCTAAAGATGACATCTTTAGAATGAGCCAACAAGAGGATGAAACCTTAGAGGAATACTTAGAACGGTTTGTCTACAACTTACAAAAATCCAAACACCGAACTATGCCTCTTGATCTGATCCGCACAATATTCTTGAAAGGCATCCGAGAGGAATACATGGATGACCTTAACCTGATGGGAAAAGGTGACATTTATGTTTTACCCTTTGAAGAAATCGTTGATTTATGCAAAAAGTATTCAAGGAGCAAAGCTAAAATGGGAAAAAAAACCCTGTCATCTAAAGTCACAAAATCTGCCTCAGCAAGTGTCACAAGGGCTGAAATAGGGAATCTGTTAGAAGAGTTTAAAACAGATCTGTTAAGCACGCTAGGGAACCAAATTGACACTCTAAAAGCTAAAAAGAAACAAGAAGCTGAAGATCAAATAATGGCTATTTTCTGCCCAAAGTGCCGGAAGAAACATGCATTAAAAGACTGCCCACTAGAAAACATCCAAGTCTGTGCTTTCTGTACTGAACATCATGATATATTTAACTGTCCTAAAGTTAAGGTTTTGCAGAACTATAATATGGCAGCCAATGCAGAGATGGAAAACGTGTATTACATGGGCACAAAGAGACCATGGCAGCCAAGGCCAGCACCTCAAGGTATGTTTCCAAATCAAAGTTTGCAATTTCCTGTAAATGATCAAATGTATGTGCAGAATTCATGGAATGTACCCATGCCATGGCAGCACCAAAACCACCCACGGCAACAATGGAGACCATCTCAACAGTACTCTCAATCTTATCATACATATCCTCAATCATACCCACCATATTCACAACCATGTCAACAATACCATCAGTCGTATTCATCACATTCTCAACCATATCAGCAGTATCCTCAGCAAGTTGTTTATCCGCCTCAACCTACTCAACAAGCACTGCCTGCTCCTCCACCAATAAATCCACCACAACT
>APFE030052736.1:8438-28482 GCA_000404065.3 Pinus taeda | reverse complement strand
CCTCTTTTCATCATATATCTCTCAGATCCCTTGAAAATTGATTAGTTAATAGTCTTATAGTTATTAAATTGCATTGAAATTGATTTAGGAGTTTTATGTTAACGAATTAGGAATTTTTGGCAAAATGGCTACAGGAAGTTCCGACATACTGTAATTGGTTTATTGTTTGACATGTGGCATGACAGCTAGGCTAGAGCGAAGGGTAGGGATGAAAAGCAGAATGTCCAAGCATGGACGAACACCTATTCCACAGCAGAATCGACCCTCCTACATGCGCGGTCAACGAAGGTCAAACTATGGCATGTTGGCGACAAAGGCAGCAACAGCACGCATTCTAAATCGATTTAGTTTTGTTTCCTTTTTGAAATCAGTTTAGGATAGAAACATTTTCAAAAATCACGACATGGCAAAAGCGGCAACAACCTACTCATGAATGTACATTCATTTTTGAGGGTTGTAGAACCATATGTAAACACAGTTCTAAGTCAGTTGTTTTATTATCATTATCGTTGTTTCATTTTGGAAAAACAGAGTTTTGAATTTTAATATAAAAGACTTGAATTACAGTCGTGATTTTGTTGCGTTGATTTGGTAATCGTTGGATCACAGTCCAGTATACCTCTGGAACGCGGACGGGCCCTGCGTAACGTGGTATACTGTGGTTTTCTTTCATTTACAGCTTAGGGTATTAAATATGCGCAGTGATTAAAATTGGTTTATGTTTATGATATGCGTATGATTTATGTTTATGAATGCGCTTGAATAGATCATCACTGAGATCGTGAATCATATCCTGTAAGGGATTCGATCCCTTGTTGTCTTGTAAAGCAATGTCATGAACTCTTATGCTTAAAATTTCCATATATTTTTATCTTGTATGACTGTTAATGAATGCTGAGTAATTGCTAAACAGGGGTTTTATGCATGATGTCTCTGTAAGGGGATTAAAATCTTGGTTTACAGTGATACACAGCATTTTAGTTTGATAAATGAATTGAATTTTGGTTTATAGTAATACACAGCGTTTTAGTTTGATAATGAATTGAATGACAGCGTTGTAACTAGGTAGATTAGACTTAGCTAATGATCCTTTATGTCTATATACTTTAGACGCATGCCTCTAAGTCTACGCACCCTGGTCGATAATAAATATAGCCTAGTCTAGCACCCTAGATAGGACACTACAAAACCAAGTCATATCGGCCTTTGCATGTTACATATCTTCTAACAATGAGAACTAAGTCATGCCACTTAGGTTTGAGTAAGCTCACAAGAGTACCTTTTATATTATATGTTGTTTTCTTTGAAAGGAAGAATTCACCCCATGACACGACCTTAACTAGCAAATTCTTAACCAACATTAACCCTCCACAGGAAATCTAATGACCTCTGCAATGAAAGCTTCATTCATTACAAACTCAACATCCCCAACTCATGAAAATTTCCCATTATAAGTTTGTGCAAATTGTTTCCCCACTTTAAAATTTCGGCGAATTTAAAGACTATATCAACTTCCACCAACCCACTTACTTGAATTAGGCAAGGTATTCTTCATATGCCTCAATGGTTTCACCTCTAGTATACTTAGTTCTCACAACTAGAGCCATGGAAAATACACTGAGTTATTTGTAGGGGAATGGAAAGGATTCGAACCAGGGTATGAGCAACAAAGTTGTAAAGAACTTATTTATGGTTTGGCAGAATGTACGATTGTGGGACAGCATACCAAGAGCCTCTACTAAGCATATAGGGTATCGAAAGAAATGATAGCAAACAAACTCTAGTAGGGTTTTGAAAGGCGGTTCGAAATGACCAAGGGAAAAGGTACATGCAGTACAAGGCAACAATGAAATTTTTTTAGAATCATAATGAAATGAAACCAACCTTGAGATATCTAGTCATAATCCTAGTCCACATGTAGAAGTTGAAATGTGTCACACAGTCATTAGCCATTGCCACAAAACCAATAAATGGATGTATGAATTAACTACCATCCCTTCCACATGTATAACAATGTGACCACTCATAAATAGACTCATTAACATAGGAACTACTGTAGTAATAAACATTATAATAGAATAAATGGTATCAACAAACCATAGAATGGGTAGGCTTACATAGTATAATTTCGGTTCGAGGTTACAAAGGGGTTGGTAACATACAACAATGAATTACACCCATGAAATATTATTCATTAGCTTCAACACATATACCAAGGATCAATCTGTAACATCTTTTAGAAGAATTAAAATGAATGATATCGTTATAACATAAGTGATAAAAATATCAATGTTTTTGTCCTTTTATGAAAAAAAATCAATCATTAATATATGATCGAAACAATCATAGGGATTTGAATAAATCATAATGTATTAAAAATGAATAATATGAAAATAGCCATCAAAATAACAAAGCAAACCTTTTGTAGAGTTTATACATGGCTCAAATTAAAATTCATCAAAAAATAAAATCTTTTTAAAGGATAACATTTTGCAAGGAATTAAAAATAAAAAACAATGTCCAAAATCAATAAAATGATCAAACATTAAAAAATTTAGTGCAAGAAATATGGGGTCCATTTGATCCAAAAGTAAAAATGAAATGGGATTTTTTGGGCAGCCAACAAGTGGACCAAAAAATTGACCTCCTCCATTGTTGGCATTCCGACATTGCTACGTTTGACCTAATCATATGTTGGGAATTTGACACATGTAGCATACATGTTGAATATCCTACATGTATAAGAATGTGCTGGATATTTGATGAGCTTCGCGAATATCCGACACCTTTATGTACATCATCACATATTCGACATTGTTTAGGTTTTTCTTTTTAAAATAGGAAAAATCCAAATAAAATATGACAATATGACAGATTTTATCAATACTGTTGGAGTAGAGCATCGGATATCTTGCCCATATGTAGTAATGCATTACTCCTGTGACAAATCATTTTTTTCACTACAAATTTCTCTATGTCCTCTTCTAGCACTCATATTAGCCATGGTTCTCTCTTCCAATACCCCACACAACGTAAGGAATACCCAATCCTCCACTTAGTAATCCCTTTGAGTACTTTTCCATGCTAGTGTTCTTTAGTGTGTGTACAAAGAGCTCAATTTGTTTCCTACATTCTAGTAGTAATTTGAGACAATAAAAACACAAGGTATCTAACAGTTGATAAGCAACAATAACAAGGTTCTAGGTGTCAACGTGTCACCTTACCTATATGGAAATTTTATGCATGGTATTTCTCTCCAACCATTCCATTTTTTTTGCATTTTCAGTAGTCAACTTCCCCAACTTCCATGGGTTCTTACCAACCACAAAAACATGGGAGACTCTTGTTATTTATAGCCATAAAAACCATCATAAAGCCCTGAAAACCAAGGATAAACATCCTTGTATCACAAGGACTTGTATCCTCTCAATACCCGTGAATGGATATCTCCTTTCCACATAATTACAGAATCTCCTAGAATTGATGGAAAATATAAAGACATTTTGTTCTACGAGACCTCTTGATTTCCCAAGGATATGAAACTTGTATACATGAAATATTGATGTAAATCTTACAAGAAACAATGGGAAGAAAATATATAACCTCGAGAAAAATGAAATTTTCAAATCAACCAACCACCCCCTTTCCTCTTCCCCTTTTATGGTATCATAGTCTCATTATTGTTACCTCGAGCAACCATTTTGGTGGATATTATATTATTATGTGTCTTCCTTTTTATATGTTTTTATATATTAATGGGCATATCATGGAAAGTTGTCTACTAAATTTTAATCCCATCCCATCACTTGGACCCTTATGCATTCAGTAGTTGGGACTTGGCCTTCAACTCCAGACTAGGAATATTTACAATGCATTTCTCATATTACAACATGAGATCATTATATCTTAACCCACATATAATGACTCATATCTCATAACCCACATCATACAAATAGTACATAGTTAATACATTATAATTCAACTGTCAAAATTTGGGTATTACATTTCCTTCCCCTTTGATTAACATCATCCTTGGTGTCACTACAACAAAACAGGTAATTTGCGCCATATTTTAGTGCATTTTTTTTCCAATTGGGATGAGCCGTCGGGTGCTAAATCTAGCTCTACTATATAGATTTTAAAGCATCCCTTTTTGTGAAAAAAATTTCATCCTTTCTTACGCCAAATTTTGCATCCTTTTTTGCATCTAGTTTTGTGCCATGTTTTGCATCTAATTTTGCACCACTTTTTGCATCTAGTTTTGCACCTTATTTTATGGCAGGTTTTCCTTCCAATTTTGCACTGGGATTTATATTTAGTTTTATGAAAAGTCTTGCTTCTAGTTTTGCGCCATTTTTTGCATTTATTTTTTTGTCATTTTTTGCTTCCAATTTTGTGCCATTCTTTGCTTCTAGTTTTGCGTTATCATTTGCATCGAACATTACATCATATTTTGCATTCGATTTAGCACCATTTTTTCATCCAATTTGCGCCAGTTTTTTCATCTAGTCTTACATCAATATTTTATTCTAATTTTGTACCTATTTTTGCGTATGGTTTTGCACCAGTTCTTGTACCTATTTTTGCACCATTTTTTGCATCCAATTTTGCACCATATATTGAATCTGATTTAGTGCCAATTTTTGCATCCATTTTTGTGCTCATTTTTGCATCTTGTTTTGCACCATTTTTTGCATCTACTTTTGCATTTGATTTGTGTTGACTTAGTGGGCCCTGATCCAGGTTCACCGTTAATTTAGCCAAACAAATCCCTACATTACTGGCCCTTTTGGCATCAATCCGCAGAGCGCGGACTAAAGTCTCAACCAAAGTAGCATGGGGGGGATGTTGGAACCAAGTTTCCACACCCAGAGATGGTAATGATGTCGTTTTATGCCCTAAATCTGTCTTCACGCATATCGATAATATGTTTAGGGCTTATCGATATACTTCTCTTAATCAGCCTCTAAACCTTCGTGAAGGTATACGACTGTCATTTGCAGACCCTAACCAGGCGAATCAACCATTTATGCACTTCTATAATTACTCTTACTTCCTTATTTACCCAGATCAGCCTAAGTATTTGATATCTTCAATATGCATTAATAGGTTCTTCAAGTAAACAAATATTATTACTTGCATATAGATAACAATGTGAAACATGTAGATTCACGCATCAATACAACATTAAATCATGAAACCATTATTCAAAATAACATAACCTCATTTATTCATACAGAAGTAAATAAATCAAACACAGATATTTCAAGAGTAATCTTCTTTATTAGTACTTCAGATCTTATTATAGACTCTCACTACCCTGCGCACTCAACTTTAGGGGCCTGCACACTCAGCTGCAGACTTCTGCCCTAGGCCTCTACAGAGCCTTTCTTCTACTTCTAAAACTCTTTGATCGTAGCTCTTACTGACCCATCAATGACTTAACTACCAAAAACCGTCGTAGACTCTTCTAAGACTCTTATTTTTAGACAATCCCATGGTCTATGGACCATGGGTAGATCTTCTAAATCCGACACAACTTACATAAAAGAAGGGTGGAAGCCCTTTATGAAACTTTACATCTACACACTCTGCAACCACAAATTGCAAAGACTTTACACTTTACATACAAAAACTTGGGTTTTCTGCCCCAAAACTTGGGCTTTTAACCACAAAATCGACCCTAGGGGACGTTGTTCCAACAGGCCCCCAACACAAATATCGTGACTTGCCCCCAAGTCACTCTACCAAAGCGGAGATCTTGCTACGAAGACCTAATAGCTCCACTTGGACCACTGCAACTTTAGTTGTACACTGCATAGCTGCCTGCTTGACCTGCTCCACTAGTTTCTCCCTTACTGGTCCTATGTTATCTGCCTGGATCTTTTGTTATGTTGTTTCTAGGCTGGCCAACTTCTCCCCAATGGTGGCAGAGAGTACATAGGCCTCATCCAGCCAAGGCACCATTCTTTCCTTAAGTACTGCCTCTTTTCCTTGTGATGCTTCCTTCTATTCTTTCAATTCCTTTGCATCCTGTAGCTTTTGGCAAATCTTTGTGTGATGGCGATGGTGCGCGATGTCGCTCTCACTTCATCATACTTCTATTGTAATTCCCTTGCCTCAATATTCAACCTCTATAGGTTGGGATCTTCCTGTAGACTAGTGCGGACCTCCATCGATTTCTCAAATAGCACAGTGCATTCTGCCACTATAGCATCTATTGCAGCAACTGCATTCTTAACAGTTGCCTCGCGCTATTCTCTAACCTCTAGTGGAGCTGAAGGTTGTTCCCACAACTCAGTCTCTGTAATCATAAGGTTTAGATCAAATTGAACCTTGGCCATCTCAGTCTTAGGATCGTGCACACCTGCAGCCAACTTCCAAATCTTGGCCTCCACAGGTGCCTATTTGGGGATGTGCAGTTCCGGAACAGTTATGCACACTTTTGCTACCACCGCTACAATGAACTCATTCTTCTCTTGGACCTTCTTCCAAGTGTCTATCGTTGTTGTTTTCTCAACAAAAAATTGTTCGTTTTTAACCTTCTTCTCATTGATCACACTCAGCATGTGTTGCTCTCGGGTCCTTAGTTCAGCAATCACACCTTCTTGCAGCATGTGAAGGAATTCACTTGGGAGCACGGCCAAGTTGAGACTAATGTTCCTTAAAGAAGCCTTGTCAGCATCTGTCTCCATGCTTAGGGCTCCATCAGGCACCATGATGGCCCGATGATCCAAAGAGCGAGCCATCTCCGCTACTCCAATGGTTACTGATGCCAAACTAGTCATTGTTTTGCTGCTCTACCCTACACCTACCTGCAGTTGAGTAGTTTGGATCTGCAACTCATGCAGACTCATCTGAATGGAAGCCAAGGCTTGCTTCTACTACTGCTTGAACTGCTACAGTAGTTCCGTCGTCGCATCCCTTACTTTATCCCCGATGTTGTCCAAGTCGCCCTCTGTTAAGGTGATCAGTTCTACTGACAACTTGGTGGCCTTGGAATTTTTACACGGCTCTTCCTTCTCCTGATCCTTGTTCCAATTCACCTAGAAGGGAGTTCTTTCCAGATCTGCACCACCCTACTCTAATTGTTCTTCTTCTTTTGTCTATGGTGAAGGGGATTTCTAACTTCTGTTAGAATAGCATTCTTCCTCCTATTCCTTGGTAACATGCTCCTCTTCCATGCCTTCTCCACAACCTCCTTCTTTCTCTTTCAGCCAACTATTGAATTTTCGACCGGGCCTCTTCCTTCTTCTGCTTTCCCATGGACTTACTAGACCCAGTGGAAAAATATGAGGTCATGCACCACTAAGCTGGGCAACGATCAAGGACTATTGCTATGGCATCATTTGTCACAAGGTATGGGAGATCATACCGCTTCTGTTATGCGTCCTTCCATGCCCAGATGGAGATACAGTGGAAGTCCACTTTTAACTCTGTGTATCCCGACAACTACTCAAAAATAACTAGTGACAACCTTGGCTTGCGGTTGATGTCCATATTGATACTCATCTCCATCAATACCCAGAATACCTTGCTCTTGTGGACCCGCTCAGCATCCTTTGTGGCCCATAGTGAAGAAAACTTTGCTGCTCCTGGAAAATCTGTTGCAATCGGAGGAAACTAACTATCGTCCAGCAACTTCCACATGATCAACACAATCGACAACAATAGCCATGAGTAGTGGAATGTTTTTTTGTGGTCTTGTGCCTCCCTGTAGTTTACAAGGAACTCGTTGCACAAGTAGTGCGCCCAATTGAATTGTACGCCCTCCACACAGTGGGCCACTAATGAAACAACTGGTGTCGTTACTTCATCTATGTGACACTTCCTCATTACCTTCCCAGCTAATATCTAGTTGGCCACCTTCACCACAGGGTTTGTAATACTCGAGACATAGGTGGCCACCTTCACCTTCACAAAAATGCTCAATGCATCCATAAGAGTCCAACCTTGACATATGACTAAGAAAGTACAAGATATATGCATCAAACCACCTATGCTAGCCATCAGGGGTTGAATCCATGAGTCAAGGAGTTGTTTCAACAAGATCTAAACTAGGAACTAAAAAATAGGCAGTGGAACAGCTTGCCTCTAAAACTATGGAAACTAATTCATTCATCCTTAAACCAACTCTATCCTAATGTATCTACCTCCTCAGCTCATTTTTCATCATATTTACATCATAGTACATCAATTTACATCATATTACATCATTAATTGACCAAGAGAGAAGAAAAATTCAAACTAACAGTAAACTTGGTGAAATTCTGAACAAACAGGCAAAACTGGCAAATTTTTCTCCTATGCGTAGCGCCAGTGATACTATGCGTAGTGCTTTTTCCAGGCCAATTTTGGAAGGCTTCCCGAAGTCCAAATCAGGTGTAGAATAGTTCATTGGAAATCTTGATGAGTCTACTTTCTATAAAAACTTGAATTTTTTGATTTGGAGTCCATTTGCCCCTCCAAAAATGAAATCTCGCAAGACTTCTTCCTGTGTGGTGAAAAAGTGGCAGAGAGGGCACTTTTTGGGTGATTTTGGCCCTTTTGGAGGTCCAAAACTTGTCAAAATTTCTCAGCCTTTTCTGAGAATACATAAATTTTCATGTTGATTCCAAAAATGTGAACCTTTTTGCAAATGGAGGCCCCCATCAAAAGCGTAGCACTGGTGGCGCTACGCACCTATTAGAAAAACCTGCTTTTTAGATTAAAAATTTCAAACATGACAAAAATTGCTCCAAATTTCTTGAAATATGGCATGAGTGATCCTTGTTAGGTGCTTTACTGGGCCAATGATGCTTTCAGCCATGATCTTGAGTTTATCATGCTCTTTCTTTTCTCCTCAAAGCCTTCCATGGAACTATCACTAAGGGTTTCTTCCTCCATTTCATACTCACTGTCCATCTCCATTGTTTTCCCTTGGTTTTGAAAAATGTGGTTGTATATGGATGTATTATGGATAATAGTGTGGAAATAACGTGAAGGAAATAAATGGTCAGAGTGTGTGTGAAAATGTATGCTAAACAGAGTTTAGGGATGAGTAGGGTTTTTGGGAGAGTGAGTAGAGTTTGATGATGTGAGTAGGGCTTGTAGGGTTTGGGAAATTATATGTGGAGAATGGGATTAAGGGGAAAATGTATGAGGGGAATGGGATTAAGGGGATAGGGTATACAACCACTAGTGCAATGAAGAAAACTAGGGTTTCACCCTAGAAGCTAGGGTTTTAGTTTGAAGAACACAAAACACCAATCCTAGTAAACAAACCCTAACACACAAGGTAGGATTCATGTACTTACTTGTTTAGAGGGAGAAATTAAAGTTTTGAGGAAAAATGGTGAAATTTTCAACAATTTGTAGCCCAACTTCTAGGTGCATAGCACTTCCTCCCAGGTGTGTAGCACACTTTGTATGAATAGCGCCCGAACAAGACTCAGTGTAAAACCTGCGCCATGTGTGTAGCACCAATTTTATGCATAGCGCCAGCTGACAGGTGCACAGTGCTTTTTGTAGGACACTTTTGGAGGCCTTCACGGTGTCCCAATTGGGTGTTTGATAGCTTATTGGAAAGCTTATCGAGTCTAGTTTCCAAAACATCTTTAATTTTCTAATTTGGAGGTCATTTTCCCTGTCAAAAGTCCAATCTCCCAAGAGTAGTAAAAATGTGGAAAATGAGGCTGCCTAAATGCAGAGTTTTGTTGTAGTCAACTTTTGAAGGTCTTCCTTAACTCCAAATTAAGCTCAATATAGCTAATTGTAAATCCCTCTCTGTCTAGATATCATTTCACCCATCAATCAAGTCATTTAGCCAACCAAGCTAAGAGAAATCTTGATTTTCCAAAGGCCACTCCTGAAGTGCAGCAACCCTCCTGAGGCAACTTTATTTTTGAAATTTCTCTAAAACCATGACACCTGTATAAAAAGTGAAGGATGTTTTTCTTCCTTGGCATATTATGGACAAAAACCTCTCTCATTTTTTCCAAATTCATTTTTTCTTGCTCAGAAACATCATTTGAGTAAAACCTATCCTAATGTGTGGAACAGGGGATTTGTCAAAATGAACTGAAATGAAGGGGATAAGAGGCTTCTAAATTCTTGAGAAAACTTTGGGAAGTAGGGAGGGATGTTAGGAAATAGGGGAAAGTGGAATTTCAAATATTGAGTGAGGGGAAGGGGTCCAAAAGGGAAAAACACAGGCTTAGCCTAGAAAATTGTCAAATTGTAGCAAGAAACTAAGGTTTTTGGGAAAATGAGGAATTTGAGGGATATCAGCGATGGGAAGTATTTAATAAGGTACATTAAGGATAGGGGAATGTTTATAAGCATCAGGATGCAAGCTTTGTTGATGATTTGACCATACAAGAGAGATTACCCTCAAAACCCTAGGAGAGGGAAATGAGCCTTGCATAAGTACAACTAAAACATGAACAAGGTGTAAAATGACCCATTGGAACCTGAAATGATGATGAAAACCCTTTAAATTATGCTACACTCAGCTGATGGTGACATGGACCGACATTTGGACAAATTTCAAAGGAGTGAACATAAACCCTAGACCTAATACCTAGTGACCAAATTTTACTTGAAAACTCACTGAAATGACAAAATTTGACTTTGACATCTTAAAATCACTTTGTAAGAGAATATTTGATCATTGGAGGAAGGCTTCAAAGACTGACACTAACATTGGCTCCAATGGGGATGGTAGCTCCTTGGAGGTGCCAAGAACCACAGATCTTTGGGAGAGTAGACCAGTGCCTTATCCATTGGGAAATATGGAGTCAATATCTTGGCAGCAAAAACATCAAAACTCAAGGCTGAAGGCTCAAGACTCATAATTGAAATGAAACTGACACAATACTAAAACACAATTGACGAACTGGAAAATATACTCAAAATGGAGCTTATTCAATAAAACCTACTCTAACTATTCCATTCATCACCTGATCAAGTGAAGTGAAATAACCAATGCAATCAAGTAAGAATTCTGGCTGTTGTTTGGGTTCTCCACAAGTGCTTGCATAAGAACAACAATAAAGAACTAGTGAAAGGAAACTCCCATGAAAACTTGTAAACAGATCTGTTGAATGATATGGATTCTCTATCTGACTCCAAAAACACTGCATAAGGATCTTGAAATTCATGCACACTGGGACTTAGCTCATCCAATGAATTACTTTTCTTCTCCTCATACCATGAATGCAAACTTTCATCTAAGCTTTGTGATGAGACTCCTGCTGAAAATGACAAGGAAACCAACTACCAGATCAAATTTGTATTAGTACACGTTTCAAGCTCACATGTATCTAATGGAGGACTTTGACTGTAGACATCATCTAACACATCAACTACTAGATCGTGGAAAACTTGAAAAGACTGTTGCAACCCATTTTCTATTGGTTCTAATGAGATTGCATGATTTTCTACATGCTGCTCATTTGAAGATATACTATGAATATTTCCCTTCAAAAACTAAAATGATTCAAAACAAAATGGTACGGAATCATCTTGCATCATTTGATCATATGGTCCAGCTTCCAATTATTCATCTGCAACATAACATTCAATGGCATTCGGGGGTTGCAAATCTGGATATGAGAAGTACTGAACAAGGTTTTCATTGCCCTCAAGATGGTCCAGATCAAGACTTGTCAATAGTTGATTTCTGATTGCATGAAAGTTGTCTCTAATAAACTGAAAAGAAGCAAAATAAAAAGGCAAATATCCTTCACTTACTTTAAAATTTTCTGCACTTTCCTCCTCACTTCCATGGCTGATATGCAACGGTTGATCACTATATTTGAGCTGCTGAAAACGAACTTCCTCCTTCCAGAAACCAACTGTTGATTTTTCTGCAAGATTAGCTTCTGTTTGGAGAACATCATCATCATCATCATACTGATCAAACTTAGGCAAATCATCAGTATAAAACACATCATCAAGCATACATGCCATATCAACAGATCTCTCTTCTCCAAGATGATCTATAAAACAATCATTATCAGATCTATGACAACTAGGATAAGAAAGAAAACGTTTTGGATCAGCAACTTGTTCTTCTTCAATCAGCGAGGAATGATCTTGAACATCATACTCATTCCTTGTAGTGATCTTCTTCATCATCTCTTCCGCTGCACTTACCAAAATGTTGAGCTTTACCTCTAAAGATGTTGATTCCTCTTGATCTATGTTCTTCACCTCTTCTTCCTTCAACTTTGCCCTTCTAATCAACAAATTAGCCCTGCATCTACTGCACAGTTTTGCATCTCTTCAAGTGTTGCAAAGTTCCTTTCTCTCAGCTGAAACGCCATTTCTGGATCAAAGGCTTCCAGGTAGTGCAAGAGAGCGAATCCAGGAGGAGGTCTTAGATTAACTGGCATCGAAAAATAGACTTGGTTAAATCTGGTAGAAAATTGTTGTACTGTCTCCCCTGGCAGTATTTTCAGCTGGTTATACTCTTCTATAATCAAGAAAGGGTTCTACCTGACCACCCACCTGTCGAGGAAAACTTTGACGAACTGCTAGAAATCTGAGATGCTTGCATTAGGCAGGGTTTTGAACCAACTTTTGACTTTTCCTTGCACAAAAAGAGCAAAAAGCCTAATACTGACATCTTATTCATCAACTTAAAAAAGGTCAAGAAAAGACTTAAAATTCAATACATGTCTCTCAGCAGTGATGTTGTCACAGTCACCATCAAATCTTGGTAGATATAGGTCATGATTTTTAGGGAAAGCATGGGATATGGGAGGTAAAATTAGAGGCTTGTATCAATTGGGAATTTTACAAGGTATAGGAGCATGTACAGAAGGTGTAGAATCAGTCTTGGTCTCTTGAGGCTCATCAATTTGAAGAGAATCATCACAAGCTTCAGAAAAAGGGTCTTGATCAAGCTCAAAGGCATGCAAATCTTTGGTATTCACAATCTTCAAAGGGAAGGAATCAAATGCAGGCCGAGGATCATTTCTCAAATACAATATACATTGCAAAGCCTTATTAACATTCTCGGGAAAAGAGAAGAAATAATTTATAACAAAGAACATAATGTCTTGAATGAAATTCCAACTTGAATACCCTATCAACTTGAGAACAAATCCAATGACTCCATTAGAGGATGAACCTAACCAGCAGAAACATGAAGGGACGATTATGTTCTTTGTAATAAATTATTTCTTCTCTTTTCCCGAGAATGTTAATAAGGCTTTGCAATGTATATTGTATTTGAGAAACGATCCTCGGCCTGCATTTGATTCCTTCCCTTTTAAGATTGTGAATACAAAAGATTTGCATGCCTTTGAGCTTGATCAAGACTCCATTGGATCTGTTCTCAAAATTGATTTGTAATCGCCAAGTGAATGATTTCAGCCTTTTCGGTGTCTGATCGTTGTCCACCATTAACAATTAGATCTGAACTTGATTACATTTCCCTGAGGAACATAAAACTACATTCCCTAGTATGGTCACCACTATGTTATAGCCAAATTGTACCTCAGGTTGAGAAAGGCAAGTCTAGGGTAACATCAAACCATGCTTAACCTGGTAACTAGCCCTACTAGGTCGAGAGAGGGATCTCTCCTTGTCAATATCAAAGAAAATATGGCAAGTAAGGCTCAATATGACTGATATGAATACTAATTTTAGGCTAGGTATATGCTCATAGGAATTTGATTGATTTTAGTGGTTGTTTGCTGGATCAAATGAGGAAGGCAGCTTTGGGTCCGGGAAATCAACTCAGATTTGCAGAGGTTTCTATGGGGCGAGGTAGGCAAGTGTTTTAGCACTTTGAAATGAATATGAAAGTGAGTCTAAAGATTGGTGAGGAGTTGGAGAGGGCATGCAAGTGTCATGAGTCCTCTACAAATAGTATAAAACATTTAAAACTAAATAAAACCCCAAGGGAGAGCACTGAACATTAATGGATTCCACCCTTTAATCTTGATTCATTTAGTTATGTAGAAAAAGATAGATGATGGCACATATACACATAAGATAAACTAAATAACAGAGGTTAAAACAATGCTAATTCACATTACCACAAGAATCCCACAAAATGCTGCAAAACCCTGGTTCATTTCCTTGCCAAATTGCAAAAGTGATGTACAAAAGTGCTCAATGCATCCACAAGAGTCCAACCTTTACAAATGACTAAGAAAGTACAAGATATAGGCATCAAACTACCTATGCTAGCTATCAAGGGTCGAATCCATGAGTCAAGGAGTTGTTTCAACAAGATCTAAACTAGGAACTGAAAAATAGGTAGTGGAATAGATTGCCTCTAAAACTATGGAAACTGATTCGTTCATCCTTAAATCAACTCTATCCTGATGTATCTACCTCCTCAAGTTATATTTCATCATATTTTCATCATAGTACATCAATTTACATCATATTAGATCATTAATTGACCAAGAGAGAAGAAAAAGTCAAACTGACATCAAACTAGGCGAAATTCTAAACAAACAGGCAAAACTGGCAAATTTTTCTCCTATGCGTAGCGCCACTGATCCTATGCATAGTACTTTTTCTAGGCCAGTTTTGGAAGGCTTCCTGAATTCCAAATCAGGTGCAGAATAGCTCACTGGAAAGCTTGGTGAGTCTACTTTCTGGGACAACTTGAATGTTTTGATTTGGAGTCCATTGTCCCCTCCAAAAATCAAATCTCCCAAGATTGCTTCCTGTGTGGCAAAAAAGTGGCAGAGAGGGCACTTTTTGGGTGTTTTGGCCATTTTGGAGGTCCAAAACTTGTCAAAATTTCTCAGCCATTTCTGAGAATACATAATTTTTCATGCTAATTCCAAAAATGTAAACTTGTTTGCAAATGGAGGCCCCCATCAAAAGCGTAGTGCCACTTGGAAAAACCTGCTTTTTAGATTAAAAATTTCAAATATGACAAAAATTGCTCCAAATTTCTTGAAATTTTGCATGAGTGATCCTTGTTAGGTGCTTTACTGGGCCAATGGTGCTTTCAGCCAAGATCTTGATTTTATCGTTCTCTTTCTTTGCTCCTCAAAGCCTTCCATGGCACTGTCACTAAGGGTGTCTTCCTCCATTTCATACTCATTGTCCATCTCCATTGTTTTCCCTTGGTTTTGAAAAATGTGGTTGTATATGGATGTATTATGGATAATGGTGTGGAAATAAGGTGAAGGAAATAAATGGTTAGAGTGTGTATGAAAATGTATGTTGAATAGAGTTTAGTGATGAGTAGGGTTTTAGGGAGAGTGGGTAGAGTTTGATGATGTGAGTAGGGCTTGTAGGTTTTGGGAAATTATATGTGGAGAATGGGATTAAGGGGAAAATTTATGAGGGGAATGGGATTAAGGGGATAGGGCATACAACCACTAGTTCAATGAAGAAAACTAGGGTTTCACCCTAGAAGCTAGGGTTTCAGTTTGAAGAACACAAAACACAAATCTTAGTAAACAAACCCTAACACACAAGATAGGATTCATGTACTTACTTGTTTAGAGGGAGAAATTGAAGTTTTGAGGAAAAATGGTGAAATTTGCAACAATTTGTAGCCCAACTACTAGGTGCGTAGCACTGCCTCCCAGGTGCGTAGTGCACTTTGTATGCGTAACGCCTGAACAAAACTCAATGTAAAACCTGTGCCAGGTCCGTAGCGCTAGTTGACAGGTGCATAGCGCTTTTTATATGACACTTTTGTAGGCATTTCTAGTCTCCAAATTGGGCATGTGATAGCTCATTGGAAATCTTATCGAGTCTAGTTTCCAGAACATCTTGAATTTTCTAATTTGGAGGTCATTTGCCCTGTCAAACATCAAATCTCCCAAGACTGGTTAAAATGTGCAAAATGAGGCTACCTAAATGTAGAGTGTTGTTGCAGCCAACTTTTGAAGGTCTTCCTTAACTCAAAATTGAGCTCAAGATAGCTCATTGGAAAGCTCTTTCTGTCTAGATATCATTGCACTCATCAATCAAGTCATTTGACCAACTCCAAAAGTGCAGCAACCATCTTGATCCAACTTTATTTTTGACATTTCTCTAAAACCATGACACATGTGTAAAAATTGAAGGAGGTTTTTCTTCCTTGGCCTATTATGGACAAAAACCTCTCTCAGTTTTTCCAAATTCATTTTTTCTTGCTCAGAAACATCATTTGAGTAAAACCTATCCCAATGTGTGGAACAGGGGATTTGTCAAAATGAAGTGAAATGAAGGGGATAAGGGGCTTCTAAATTCTTGAGAAAATTTTGGGAAGTAGGGAGGGATGTTAGGAAACAAGGGAAATTGGAATTTCAAAGATTGAGTGAAAATGAGGAATTTAAGGGAAATCAGTGATGGGAAGTGTTTAATAAGGTATATTAAGGATAGGGGAAGGTGTATGAGCATCAGGATGCAAGCTTTGTTGATGATTTGACCATACAAGGGAAATTACCTTCAAAACCCTAGGAGAGGGAAATGATCCTTGCCTATGTACAACTGAAACACGTACAAGGTGTAAAATGACCCATTGGAACCTGAAATGATGATGACAACCCTTTAAATGATGGTACACTCAGCTGATGGTGACATGGACCAACATTTGGACAACTTTGAAAGGAGTGAACATAAACCCTAGACCTAATACCTAATGACCAAATTTTACTTGAAAACTCACTGAAATGACAAAATTTGACTTTGACATCTTAAAATCACTTTGTAAGAGCATGTTTGATCACTGGAGGAAGGCTTCAAAGACTGACACTAACACAATAAGCCTTGGAATCCTTATGCAATGTCAGCCACTACCGCCTAGCGCATAAAATCTTATGCATTGTCGCTTTTCCTGCATAATGTCCTCCCGCAACTCCTCCATGAGCTTCAACAAGGATGTTATTCCGTTCAAACTCAAGTACATATCATCACAAAATTTCATCCAAGCCCATTTTATATAAATGTCTTGTAATGACAGAAAAGATTTTCATGCACACCACCAACTCCTTCTTTTGTTGACTAGTATACCCTTCTAGAGTCATTCCCATCATCAGGAAGTGTATGATTTCCACAAATTGATTGTCAACTACACGCACCGCAAAGAGTTGGGCGTTAGGCAGTCCCTCCTCCAAATTAGTAGTCTCCTCTCTTGTTTTAATGCGTGACAAATGATCTAGTCTTGCATTCAATCATCTTGGCTTCACAATTACTTCAAAATCAATTCCTGAAATAGTAGCAACCATCTGTATATCTTCCCCCCCAACACAGGCTTGTTAACCAGGTACTTTATGCAGAATGGTATGTATACATCTTAAAGTGTCTACCTAGCAAGTAGTGTCTAAATTTCTAGAGCGTGTACACCAGCCAAACCTTCACGCTTTGTCATTGAATAGTTCTTCTCAGCTTTAGACAACTTCCTACTTGCAAATGCTATAGGGTGATCCAACTCTTCCTCACTGGCCTGTGTCAATACTACTCTGAGTGCAATAAATTACGTGTCCACATGCACATGAAATTCCTTCTTCCAATCTGGGAAGACTAGGATTGGTGTGGTGACCATCTTTTCCTTTAACACATCTAGGCTCACTGAAATTCCTCATTCCAATAAAATGTAGCATCCTTCTTTAGAAGCTTCTCCATCTACGCAGTAATCTAGGCATAACTCTTGATGAATTTTCTATAGTATCCCATATGCCCCAGGATTGCACGTAGTTGTTTCACACTTCTTGGCACCTCCAAAAAAATTATAACTATTATCTTAGTTGGGTCCACCGTTAACCCTTGTCTACACACCACATGGCCCAACAAGATTCCAAAAGGAACACAGAACAAGCATTTCTTCAAATTGAGCATGATCTGATACCTTCGGCATGTATCTAGCATCAATCGTAGGCTAGCTACATAGTGCTTCACCAGCCCAAACACTATCCAATCATCAAAATATACCTCTAGAAACTTGTGAATGAAGTCCTTGAATAACACGATGACTACGCGTGAAAATATCGTTGGCGCGTTCTTCAGTCCAAAGGCATTACAATATACTGAAAGCATCACCATTCGATTGCAAAGGTTGTATTAATTCTATCCTCCAGCGCGATCTTGATCTGATGGTACCCCAAGGACCCATTAGTGAACGAATATGCTTCATATCCTCCTACATTATCCAACACTTCATTAGTGAACAGAGTCAGAAAAGGATCATGCACACAAGCGTCATTCAGCTTCCTGAGATTTACACATATCCTTGTTTGATCCTTCTGCTTCTTTTCATGAACTACTATTGGACTCACCCAATCATATTCTTCCACTAGTTCAATAATACGTGTTGCAAGAATTTTATCTAACTCTAAGCAGACCTTTTCTTTACACTTTGGATTGAGGCAGTAAGGCCTTTACTTGATCAGCTTTGTGTCTGGTTTCAATGTAATTTTCATAACTCCCAGCTCCCCTATTATCCCTTTTAAGTCTGAGAACTTCGTAGGGAACAAGTCTTGGTATTCGCGGAGCAAATCAGCGGCCTTATTCACTATGGCATCATTCGAGTAGTCCCCTATCTTCGCAAACTTCAGCTCCGCCTCTATCCCAATGTTCACTTGTCTTGTTTTCAGCGGCGGGGTGATATCTGGTTTTTCCATCTGCGACCCCTCAACTTTGTGGTGTCCTTCTATTTTTTGGATATTAATGTTCCTCGAATCCTCGTCTTCCTCTTCAATGGTCACATTGTAGCACTCCAGTGCATAGCGCAGCTGGGTGGTCCAATCCAGTTGAATCAAATCCAAGGGATCCTGTGGTATTCTAAAGATCGTTTCTTTGACCTCCTGCAGCACTTCATCAATGCACTCAAATCCATCTTCAAAGTTGAATTTCATCAAGAATCCATGTCTCAAAATATCCCATTCATTTGTGCCATGGTGGAGCTCTATCTCTAAGTACCAATTCATAGGTATTACGTCCAAGGTGTGATAGAACAGATGCACCCACTTCGGTTATGGTTATGTGTTGGCATTATGACATAGGTTTGGCACTATGGCACAGGTGTTGTCCTTGATGGCAACTCAATCTGGTGACAGATCTCAGTTCAGGTTCTCAAAATGAAGGAAAAGATATATACGCAGGTTCACCTTGACGAAGACACGTATACACGCGGGTTAGACGTTCCAAAGACACGTATGAGTATACACACACTTTCACGCAAGGAAAAGTGCGTACATGTGGGGGAACTTATTTTTTGTCTGTGGTATTTAGTCCTTGGTATTTGATCTTATGGTTTTGGGCCATGGTATCTCGTCAGAAGTGTTGATCCCAAGTATTGGGTCCATGGTATTCATTTGTTATGGTTTTTAACGGTGGTATTATGAAAGGCCTAAGACTATAAAAGAGGAAGGAGATCATTTGGAAAAGAACAATCAGAATTATTGAATATCTAAAAAGTGCTAGATTTGGAATCTTGGTGATGGTTTTATGGTGCAAATCTGGATCTGAATGAAGGAGGAACCTGAGCGCAAAGAGAAGGATAAGTTTTATTGATGGGTCAAAATCTTAAGGCTTGAATGATAGTATATTTGTTTGATTTTGATCTGGTTCATGTGGCGCACGCTTGATCTATAAATCTGATAATCTGGGTTAACTAATTTCTAAATGTTTGAAAGAGTGAATTATCCTCTATAGATCTGTACGTAGGTTCAATGAAGCAAAGGCGCGTATACACGCTGGTTCTGTGACTAAAAACAGCATATACGCAGGTTGGTCCAAACACAGAAGCGTATGTGTTACACTGAAATTTGTCACCATGGTTATCTGCAGTTAAATAGCCATGTTGTCCTCCTTGTCAAGCCTCAAACCTTTGCTCTTCATGTCAAACTTCAAAAAGAGAGAAAGTCACTTTAAAACATGTTTATCTCTGGGTACGCAGGTTCTCTCTACCTTGCCTGCGTGTACGCACTTCTAACACACTGTACCTGCGTATTTATACGCTCTGTAAGCTAAAGGTTGGGTGCGTACCCCTGTAAAGGTCAAAAGGCGCGAGTTTCATCTCTAAAAAGTTACTTGTGGTCACTTCTAGAGCCTTCTAGAAGAGTGTTTGATGTGTATTGAGCGCCTCCAGATGGGT
>APFE030052731.1:4117-23072 GCA_000404065.3 Pinus taeda | reverse complement strand
ATATACTTATATCTAGTTAGTTATAACTATATAAATAGTTGTTGAATTGAGGCTTCTGTGATCCATTACATATATAGAAGATCTTTCGGCGTAAATCACATTCAGAAAAACTTTTGCCGGCGCGTTTCGAACCAACTAGTGTGGTTCATCGTGAGGACAAGTTGAGGAGTCATATCAAGGCCATCAAATATATAAGGAGAGTACATCCTCCAAACGGCTAGGTTGACTGGGTTGACTATCAACGACTATCTATAACAGTTAAAAAATAAAATTACAATATTAATAAGTCAAACGTAATCGAATAAATAACCATTTTGAAAATGCATTGTTTCAATATATATATATTATAATATATATATATATATAATATATATATATATAATTATTCATTCCAACTCATTTACGATGTCAAAAGGGGGTTTTTTTATAGAAAGTTATATTCTCAAATTTTATTAAGTTACCTATTCCCAATTTTATTTAATCAAATGAATTGCTAGGGATGAGAATTTTATTAGTATATTTCAATTATTTACTAATTAATTAATTTATGAATTCAAAAATTATAATTATGATCTAGAGTATTGGTTAAAATTGACCTCTATTTCTATTTAATTTCATTTTATTATTATATTTATTTATTTATACATGAAATCTTAAATAAGGAAATAGTAATAAAAATTAAAACGAGTGTTAATTTTTATTTATTATTATATTATCTATTATTATATGACAATTATATTTTCATTATATATATATATATATATTATATATATATATAATTTTTATTTATTATATATATAATATATATATATATATATATAAATATATCTATCTATTTATTTTATTTATTTTTTATTTATTTTATTTTATATTTTTATTTATTTAATATAATATAATTTTTATTATTTATCTATTTTAATTTTTTAAAACAAGGAGGACAAGAACACGATAAAAGTAGAAAATAAAGCAAAAAAGAGAACCCTAGGAGGCAGGAAAAGGAAGCTATAAGGAGAAGGAACCAGGGAAAAGGGGAAACCCTGATAAGACTAAGAAGAAAGGGCAAAGATCCAACGACGATTGATCTTCCAGCCATCATCCCTATTGAGATTGTTAGGCCTTTTTTCAATTTCAATCGCTTCCCTGAATTTACGGTGATGGAAATGGGCAACCTTGGTAATAACCTTAGCCTCCTCAATACAAACATGATGCTTGGTCTTTTCTGCATGCTCTGCCAACATTGAAGACTTGGTTCTCACATGTCTTAGGTCAGCTGCATGTTCATTCAACCTTTGATGGATGGAGCGCCCAATTTCCCCGATATAGGGTGTCCCACAAGAACAGGGGATCAAGTAGACACCCTTCATGTCCTTAGGGTTAATGGGATCTTTCACCGATCGGAGGGATTTTCGAATAGTGTTGAGGGGCCTAAAGGTTGAGGGAATATTATACTTCTTAAGGATTCTAGCAATCTTGTCTGTGGTTCCCCGGACATAGGGAAGATGGACACCTAGTAGGCGTTCTTTAGGTTCTTTTTTAACAATCAAGTTTTTCGAGGCTTTAAGAAAAGCCTTCTGACCTAGGCACCTACTATAACCATTCTCCACAAAGACATTAAGGAGATGGGATTTTTCCTTATCAAAGATCTTATTATCTGAAATCCTAAGGGCACGAGTAGCGAGGGTGTTAAGAACCCCCAATTTTTCAGCAGGGAAATGATGGGAATCGGCATGAAGATACCGCTCAGTATGCGTTTTCTTTCGGAATACTGAATGGGAGAGGGAACTATCCTTATTTTTAGAGATAAGAATATCCAAGAAGGGGAGGCAACCATTGATTTCTTTTTCCATGGTGAACTTAATGGCTGAGAATTGGCAGTTGAGGTGATTAAAGAAGAGATCCAACTGGTCATCGCCATGGGACCAGATGACATTAGTGTTATCAACATACCTTTTCGACAGCTTGGGAAGGAGACGGGCCGAGGCTAAAGCTTTGGCTTCAAAATCTTCCATAAAAAGATTCGCAACAATAGGGGAAATGGGTGAGCCCATGGCAACACCACAGGTCTGTTCAAAGAACTCACCCTCAAAACAGAAGAAAGTGGAGGTGAGACAAATCTCAACCAGCTGAGTGGTATCGGGATATGTTAAGCGATAGATTACTTGCAAGGCCTCCTTTATCGGGATACAAGTGTAAAGGGAGATCACATCAAAGCTGACGAGGATGTCCTCAGGATCAAGCTTAATATCCTTAAGCTCATTAATGAAGGATGCTGAGTCTTTCATGAAGGAATTTGTACAGCCCATAAGGGGCTTTAGCTTAAGGGCAAGGAACTTAGCTAGAAGGTAGGTCGTACCATCAATGGTATTAACAATAGGCCTCAGGGGGGCCCCTTCTTTATGAATCTTTGGCAACCCATAAATTCTTGGAGTAATAGGACTACTCTCAATGAGTTTATGGCATAGAGAATTCACAGAGCTACTGGATTTGATGGCCAAAGCTACCGCCTTAGAAATTTTCTTAAGAGGGTTCTTGGACAACTTTTTATAACTGCCACTATTATGAAGATGATCTAACATCTTCTTGCGGTAATCATCCATGTTAAGGATGACCGCACCTTTTCCATTTCCTCCGCCTCGTTAGACTACTCCATAAATACATTGTGTAGCATTGTGAGGGTTGTATATTTACCCACGGTAACACTCTAATGTCTTTTTCTTTGCTTTGGTTGCAGTGATCCCAGGACCTAAACACAAGCTTGACATTGTCTAAACTCATATTTTGGACCCAATGTTACGTCACACGAAGATTTCAGGCACTTCATCAGCAGGTTGTGTGAATCAGAATGACAGAGAAATAGAAAAGATAGCGAGAATAATGAAATGGTGAATTGAGCAATAAAAACACCAATAATGAAACAAACCAATGGGGAGAGTATAACATTTTTGTAAAATTTATTAATACTTTTTTGGAACCACCAAACACCAACATTTATAATAGATTTTGAAACTGATTTTTTAATTTTATCCATTAGATTGCGTAGAATATTAAAATATTTTGGCCATATCAAATGTATATTACCATAATTTTTTATTTAAAAAAATGTTTAAAATTTTAAATATATATGATTTGTTTTTAATATATATATATATATATGCCACGAATATTCTTTCTAAAATTTAACGAGTAACTAGGTTTTTTTTTAACTTTAATGAGTAACGAGTGGTAGAAAAACTAACTGAATCTTTACCTAAGTTTTACAACTTTAACTAAGTTTAACACATTGGCCTACAATTGAAAAGTCGAATGTACGACGTCTCTTTCACACATTTTTAAATTATTTGATTAAATCAATTCAAAACCACATCGAAAATGTATTACGTAGCCATCTTTACGACGTGTCTCTTCCACACATTTTAAAATTATTTAATTAAATCAATTCAAAATCGCATCGAAAATGTATTACGTAGCCATCTTTCTCGATTCAGGTAACTCTGTTTTCTGCCACTTGTTACTTGTTACTCTTTTTAGAATGGGGTATGGTTGATTTGGTTGATTTTTTTTGCTAGTTCAAGATTCATTTTTGTATTTTAAAAAATTAAAACAAAATTTTGATCGGTTAAGTATTTTTATCATAATTTTAAAATAAAATAAAAACTTATTAATATGAAATTATTAAATTAAATGTAATATGATACTTTGCACATGGTTTGTTCAATTTATAGTGAGAGTAAACATTTAATAAAATATAATAATGATGTCAAATTAATAAGATATTAAAATAGAATTGTTTCTGTAAAGGTTATTTCTGCAGCAATAAAATAAAGTGATAGAAGTAGTAAACAACAGCTAGAGGAATTTCAAAAGATTAATTAATAAATAAAAAATAGTAGTCTCTCATGTTCATGGTACTGGATGCTAAAATGCGTGGGATTATGGTGAGTCATGGTACTGGATGCTAAAATGGGTGGGATGCTTTTGGATGCTATAAGGGGTTATATGTTAAGTGGAATTTGATCTCTCTTCCACTTTCTAGTTGTGGTTCTTATGTTTTTTGGAAAAATTGCATTTGTGTTGCAGAGGTTGCTTGCTAATGATGGCGTTGGAGATATTGACTTTGGCGTTGGAGATATTGGCTTTAAGTTAGAGATGTTCAAGTTCACTGCTTTCTATCGTGAAAATAGTAAAAGAGCATTTTTGTCCTGAAAACAAAACAGTGAGAGAGTTAAACCACATTCAGTGTAGAACCATGAGCTTACCCACATTCACTGTAGAACTACTTTACAGATTTACATGTTAAGAGGAAATAATATGAATTTATGTTAAATGACAATTCTTTAATTATGGGCTTTTATAGTCACAAACAGAATGAAGTACCACAGTTTGAGAAACATTAATTGGAGGAATATTTTATAGAGTTGCGTATTAAGAGAAAATACTATGAATTTTTATTAAATGGTAATTTTTTAATTATGGTTTTTGGTGATGACAAAAAACAAAATACAAACAAAACTAAACATAAGTAGAAAAATTATAAAGCAGTCCCAAACCAACTAGGCTAGAAAAAAACATTCTTAAGTAGAACTACTTTATAGAGTTGTGTTAAGAGAAAATATTATCAATTTGTATTAAATGGTAATTCTTTAATTGTGATTTCTGTGAAATGTGGAGCCCACACATTTTTAAATCATTTAATTAAATCAATTCAAAATCGCACGAAAATGTATTACATAGCCATCCTTCTCGATTCATATAACTGTGTTTTCTAGCCACTTATTAGTCCCTGCCTAGGACTATTAGCATTCGATCGGGCGTTGACGGGGTATTAATCCTGTGTTTGACCAAGAGTGTTGATGTGCATCACGATTTTAACCGAAGTTTTCATATTAACAAATAATATAAAAGTTATTATCTAATTTCTGATTGGGCAACAAAGTTGAGGGTCTTATTGCCGGCTTCGCAGGCTTTAAGACATTCGGAGCTGAACATTTTAAGCACAGGGTAGTTTGTCCTAAGTTTTTTGTACGTGTTCTGAGTGTCCTGCATGCAGGACAGATGTTTGCATATGGTTCAACTGGGCCAGATGTTTGGAGATCGTTGAGGTATGCAGGGGCGTCGACGGTGGTCTAGAAATGGTTTGTCTGAGTAAGTTCGAGGAGCAGAGGAACAGAGCAGAGAGAGCAGAGGAGCAGAGAGTGGCGAGCTGCAGGAGCAGGATCTGTGAGGAGCAGAGGAGCAGAGCAGAGAGAGCAGAGGAGCAGAGAGTGGCGAGCTGCAGGAGCAAGATCTGTGAAGGGGGGAGCTTCAGGTTTACATCTTGTAAGTCCCATTTTACAATGACGATTGCAGTTGTTTTTGTTCATGGGATTTCTTTGGTTTCGCTTCGGTCAGTTTTTGTGCGGCTAGTTGAATGTGTTTCACAGAGCCCTTCCGCAAAGCGCGGTTGATTTAGTTAACCATGAACCCCAATGAACTAGCTTACAGTATTCTCACTTTCTTCTTGTTCTTCCTTTCTTCCCTCCCGCTGCGCCCGCATAGAAGGATGGTTGGTTGCCTATTCCTGACCGTGTACCCTTTCCTATTCCTGGGGAATTTTGTTTAGAGGCCGAACCAGAATATTGTCGTATGAATACGAAGGAATGAAAATAGATTTATACTAATTTATAATCTTAAACTACTAACACATTCTAAATTTTTTACCCACAATTCAGCATTGTAGCTCAATGCATTCCACGGACTTAGATTTACCCTCGAGCCTTCTGCAATGGCTTTATATTAGATGAATTCATTCCTTGCAACTCAAAGCATTCCCAGGACTTGAGATTTACCCTCGAGCCTTCTAAAATGGAGTTATATTAGAAGAATTTGTTTCAGTCCAACATAGAGCTATTGCCACCATGAAAGAATTCACCGGACTTAGATTTACCCTCGAGCCTCTAAAATGGTGTTATATTAGAGGAATTTGTTTCTACTCCTACATAGAGCTACTGCGCCTCATGAAATTCTATGGCCAAAGCCGTAAGGACAGACTTGAACTTCGTTACTTAATCTATGAAACGACTGAAGCAAAAAAGAGTAGTGTTGAAGGATTTCTCGAGGGAAATCAATTACGATCGGATCATTTGCCCGAGCGATAGCAAGGTGCCCCTCTTCCTTCCACCGACACATGTTGGAAGTGGAGGAGTTCGCTCCTAATATTTGATTTTATATATTGCTTATAACCGCTTCGCACTATTTTGTCTCTCTTCTCTCTCACTCATTCCTCCCTCGGTTGCTCATTCATCTCGCTCATAAATAAAGTAAGTTATTGTTCGATCCGCAAAAACTAACTAACTAATGTTATTGTAGGAATCTATTTCACCACAATATTCGTTCTTTGGGTAATGTTCTCAATGGTGGATTGGTCATTCGCTACCCTTTTGGTTCTGAGAGGACTCCCTAGAGGGAGAGTTGTAATTTTCAGCAAGCAGGCACGATGCACTCCCACGTCTGTCTTTCCTGCTTTACATACTGACAGCCGGGATGCATGCTTACTATTCAAAGTTCAGGTCAGGGCATCCTGTTAGCCGATATTTCAGTGCTATCCATTTCATAGTGACTGAAACAGGCAGCTATCTAAGAGCGAGTTGAGTTCAGTGTTAACCCGGGTTCAAGGTTAAGCCTTGTAATGCTGGACATTCAAAAGAGACAGAGGTAAAGGCGTAAAGCCGTTGGGTATGCATGAAGGACGAGAGGCAGGCAGCTGGTAAAGTTGTGGGCTCCACGGCAGTCTACGTGCTTGAAATATGTTTTTGTATTATACCTTTATTTTTGCATGTGTGACAAGTCTCTAGTTAAAAACTTTGTCTTTAACTTGTTTAAAAGCTGTGCCTTTACCTTCTTACGGTTTACCTTGTTATAATACAGTTTGTCTTTGCTTTTATACCTGCATTGGACAATTACGATCTCTAGACAGTATTGTATCAGCATAATTATCCTGATTCTTTCATTCAGAAGACTTTGACCACCAACTCTACCATAGGTAAGGAACCCAATGGCATCTTGTTATCTATCACTCTATATGGTGTAGACAATGTCTTGGGCAACAAGTGACTTTTCTAGCTCTCTGAATCCATTTGTTGTGTTGGTTTAATTGTTATGGTAGCATAAGGTGGTTCCTTGTGTATTTATTTTTAATAACTTTCCCTTAAATGAACATTCTTTCGTCCATTTTTTCCGTTGCTATACATATCTTCGGTATTTGATTCCAACCAATTGAAAACTATTATTTGAACTTAAGCCACTTTCTTGATTCTTTATGAACAGTCTGAGAATGAGTGTTTTGTGTGCTAATCATCTTAGAATATGAATGTGTATGATAGCTGCGTTAGTGAATTCTATAGCTTTCGCTCGTGTTCTTAAAGGGGTCAGTGAGTTTTTGAATATCCAATTCAGTCTCGCCTATCGTCTAATATAAGAGGAGCTTTGTTGGCAAGAGAAAGTGGACCGTAATCCATTTATGAGCGATCGATTACCTGCCGCACTCGGCCATATGGAGAGTATGATGGATGCTTCTCTCCAAGCTGAAGGAGGGAAGGAAGAACGAACTCTTCAATCGGCTCTTCCTTTTTTCATTAATACCTCTTCCTTTGCTTTAGGCCATTTGTAGGGGTCATTTCAACATCCATTCATAGCCTCAAATGCCAATTTTCCCTCAGTTGCAACACTCCTTTTCACTCACAACTACCAAATGAAGGACCAATTAGCTACTATGATCCTTGACAAAGTAGGCTTTGGCCTGCTCTTTAATCTCTATTTCTGCCTCTTTCACCGAAAATGAGGCCTTCTTCGCCCATAAACCCTAACAGGGATTTGATTTCAAATTATGGCTATCTAGATTAGCAGAACAGCTAATTATACATACAGTGACTCCAAGTAATTCTCAATGTGCCTAAACAAACAAACAAAATTGTTGCCTTTATTTCAATGGCGATGCCTTCTTCATAGGCTTTCTATCTTGGATGTTATTTCAGTGGTGGTGCCTTTGTCATAGGATTTCTAGCTTAAATGTTATGTCAACAACACTGCCTTTAGACTTTATTTCAATGATTGAATCAATTATGGAGGCCATGTGCCGGCTGAAGTTATTTTCCCATCCCTTTTTGCGTGGAAAACTAGTCTTTTCTTTTATACCTGCATTGGACAATTTCGATCTCTAGACAATATTGTATCAGCAGAATTATCTTGATTCTTTCATTCAGAAGAATTTTACCACCAACTCTACCATAGGTAAGGAACCCAATGGCATCTTGTTATCTATCACTCTGTATGGTGTAGACAATGTCTTGGGCAACAAGTGACTTTTCTAGCTTTCTGAATCCATTTGTTGTGTTGGTTTAATTGTTATGGTAGAATAAGGTGGTTCCTTGTGTATTTATTTTCAATAACTTTCCCTTAAATGAACATTCTTTCATCCATTTTTTTCATTGCTATACATATCTTCAGTATTTGATTCCAACCAATTGAAAACTATTATTTGAACTCAAGCCACTTTCTTGATTGTTTATGAACAGTCTGAGGATGAGTGTTTTCTGTGCTAATCATCTTAGAATATGAATGTGTATGATAGCTGCGTTAGTGAATTCTATAGCTGTCGCTCCTGTGCTTAAAGGGGTCAGTGAGTTTTTCAATATCCAATTCAATCTCGCCTATCGTCTAAGATAAGAGGAGCTTTGTTGGCAAGAGAAAGGGGACCGTAATCCATTTATGAGCGATTGATTGCCCGTCACACCCGGCCATATGGAGAGTCTCATTGATGCTTCTCTCTAGGCTGAAGGAGGGAAGGAAGAACGAACTCTTCAATTGACTCTTTCTTTTTTCATTAATACCTCTTCCTTTGCTTTAGGCCATTTGTAGGGGTCATTTCAACATCCATTCATAGCCTCACTAGATATGCCATTTTCTCTATTTTATTTGTTTATATCATGCCTCAGCAGCCCATTTTATCTTTCAGAAACCCCATTACTACCTTCAAGGATTTATTTTTTCAAATTTTATTTATATCACTGCCACCGAATTTCCATTCTCACTCTTCCTTGTGAAGTATGTTTCAAATTTTGTAGTCATCATGGTTTTATCTGTGCCAATTACTACCTAACTACCTACCTTTTCCTTCTATTCTGATGAGCAAACCAGTGACTTTGTCACAGCCCCTTCCTCTCCTGAACCTTATCCTCCTGCTAAAAGAGTCTATCTTTCCAACCCTACTACCACCGACCGCTTTTGATTGTTGATGACAAATGCCAATTTTCCCTCAGTTGCAGCACTCCTTTTCACTCACAACTTCCAAATGAAGGACCAATTAGCTACTATGATCCTTGACAAAGTAGGCTTTGGCCTGCTCTTTAATCTCTATTTCTGCCTCTTTCACCGGAAATAAGGCCTTCTTCACCCATAAACCCTAACAGGGATTTGGTTTCAAATTATGGCTATCTAGATTAGGAGAACAACTAATTATACATACAGTGACTCCAAGTAATTCTCAATGCGCCTAAACAAACAAACAACAATGTTTCCTTTATTTCAATGGTGGTGCCTTCTTCATAGGCTTTCCAGCTTGGATGTTATTTCAGTGGTGGTGCGTTCGTCATAGGCTTTCTAGCTTAAATGTTATGTCAACAACACTGCCTTTAGCCTTTATTTCAATGATTGAATCAATTCTGGAGGCCATGGGCCGGCTGAAGTTATTTTCCCATCCCTTTTTGCGTGGAAAACTAGTACCAAAATAAAAACCTTTTCTCCTCTTTCTGTAGCGAAGACATAATGCTTTCAGTTGTAATTCTACAACATAAGGATTTAGGGACCATCTCAACCTCCAGTGTAGAACGCAGTTGTCCAAATAAAGATCGCAGAGGATATTTATTCTTATTGGGACAAGATAAAAATATAGCTCCCATAACTTGGGTTCTGGAATATTCTTTTTGGGACAAGATAAAAATATATCTCCCATAACTTGGGTTCTGGAAATCTGTTTTCATCTGCGAGACTTGACATAGTAATTTAAGGTGAACGCGAAGAGGAGTGGACAAATATCAAAGTAGAGGACGCAATTTAGGACACTATATTATATTCTCAACTTATTTACGTAAATTTCTATCCTCTTAATTCAAGTTATTTTACTCTGTTTCTAAAAAAAAATTGATGCAATGTTGCAAGAATATCTGCATCATAGCAATTGTAGCCACTTGAATATGTAGGCCATAGCAATTTATATCTGCATCATAGGAATTGTTTCTGTATTTTCAACTGGGCCATCATTGATGTGATAGCCATTGATTTTGATATTCGCAGTATTGGTGTCCAATTATGTGCTATTTCTGAAGTATACAAATGAGCCAATTTTCTAGATTGTCGATGACCAATATTAGGGTCGATTATGGACAATAGGACAAAGTCATAAAATGTGAAGTAATATATAATCATATAATAGATTAAACTAAAAAGTTTCCTATCAACCTAGAAGGTTCTCAAAACCTACTAGGTAACAGTTTAGACAAAAGCTTCATTGCCTTTGGAGCTTCTTTGTCACTGCCTGCCTCCCAAAGTTATGCTGCGTTTTTTCATTATGTCTTTGCCTCCCAAAGTTATGCTGCCTTTTTTCATTATGTATTTCCACTCCCTCCTTTTGTCAAGTTATATTGTTCTCCAAAGCAATTTCTCCATTTCCAATTCCTTATTTATTTATAAATATGACTTGTTGCTAGAAATTTGATATTTCTCTGGCAACATAATGCAAGAGCCTATTGTTTTAATATATATATTTTGTTCAAAACAATCATCTTCACTTTTTTTTTTTTAATTATACTAATTCTATTATGGTACAAAAATTCAAAAGTTTACAACGAGGCGGACCTCGGATAGCACCATCTTACAGAGATGGATTTTGCAGCAGTGATAACCATGATCAGCCAGGCATTTGTCCTTCCCCAAGATTGGGAGACTTGCCTGCTGTTACAAAACTCTGACAGTGAGGAGAAAAAGCCTGAAACCCAAATATTTTCCGACATACAGACTCTTTGCTAATTTGCTCAATATTTTTTGCAAAGTTGTAGAAGACAATTGCAGAAGGCAAGTCTGGTAAGAGATTTCAAATGATGGAAGAAATAATAGATGTTGATAGTTACAAATTCAAATTACAATGAATTTTGCTTGACAACATTGATACTGTCTTAAAAAGAAATGGTCTTTTTAGATTAAATGCATTTTCATATACTGTAGGAGATTGTCTATTTGACTCATTTGAAATGCTTCTAAATTTTCATTATACTTCAAATGAACTACGAAATGGGTTAATAGTACATTTCCTTTTTTTCTTAAACAATAATGATGTTGAAGCAATAGAGTCATATGAGTATGAACTAGCACCTGACTTCCTCTACGAGTTACATGGAATTAATGATATTGGTACATATCTTCATAGATTGCATTGTTCTACATCTACAAATATAAAGGAGTCTGATCGAGGTTTATGGGGTGATACCTTTTGCATACGTTGGTTAGCTAAATGGCTAGATATATCAATTGCAGTTTGGTCATTGACAAGAAAAGAAAGATATTTTCTTTTTAATCAACATGAAAATACTATTCCATATTGCATTCTCTTTCATGATGCAAATGATGTTAATGGTCATTATGAACCATTGCTTTACCAAAAGTTTCCAATACGCATTTGCAACCAGTCTAATATCTACCTGTCATCTATTTGCAAAGATATTGAAAGCCATTGGATGCATATTGCAGATAATATGCTTTTAAATGAATTAACGATCGCAAAGCAAATGAAATCTAATTGTGGTGACAGTCTCTTTAATGCAATTTGATATTTATTGGCAACAGAATTCGATGCACAGTGTTTGCGACTTTACATTGTCCAATCTTTTTGCAATGCACTTATGCATAAGAATCGAGATGCATTACATTGTTTAGAACAATACCTAGTACTTGATGTGATACACTATGCAATGAATAAAAACTGGCAACAATATCTCATAAATATGGAAATTCCATATGAGCAAGGATAGGTAGAGGGCGGACCATTCTGTTTGCAATGGATATCTGTGATGTTCAAAGTCAATATCCAGGTATGGTCCTCTGTTGCTAATAACTTTGTCAGTTACAGTTCTTCTTATTCGACATGCAATCATATTGTTAACATCATGTCATTCAGGACAGATACATCACATATTCACTACCACACAATGATACAAAAATATGTTCATAATTCTCAATAACTGTACATGAAAGCAAAAGAGGATTGTAATCAATTGCATGATAAGCATATACTAGGAAACCAAAAATGTATATCTCAAGTACATTTTAACAATGATATTGCATTTGAGATAGCATCTCATTTAGAACAAATGCAGCCAACTAAGCATCGTGTTGGATACCTATACCAATAGGTTTCATATTTCATGATTGGCAAATACAAATGCCAAATATGCTCCACTTTGCTGCTACAAAGGTTCCATATTTACAAAAAAGAGAAGGTGTATATATGCCTGCATATTCACAAAAGTTTTATGGATGACCCAACAGTCTAATCTGGATCATGCCATGTTTTCAATTTATGTTGTAGAATAGAGAAAGAAATCTGTCCAAACTGTTTAATCTTGGCAGATCAGTGGCTAGGTAGAGAAACTAAGGTTCCCAACTGCTTAATCTGGGGCCTTGGAAGGGATAAGGGTGGTATTAGATAGGAAATGAAGCAAAAAAGCCAATGTAAAAGAAAAGGCACACAAAGGGTTTGCAAGTCCAAGTGCACCCTCTAAGAAGAAATAAAAAATGTTAGGTAAATTAGTTGGGTAGGTAGATGGGGTTGCAGAAGTGGTGTTTCTTCCAAGATCAACTTTGCTAACCATGTACAAGCAAAGTAACACAGTGGAGCATGACTAACTTCCTTTTTCATTTGTATATCACTCATTACTAACACCCCTTCACAAGTTGTGTACATAAGAGAAACTTAAGGCCTTGTGATGGTTTTTATGGCCTTTAAAAGACACATTTCTTATGCAAAAGTCTTTTCATTTTGATCTACTCTTTACACTAAGTTTTTTTCATGAAAACTTGGTTGTACTGATCCTCATCCATATTTTCCCCCCACATTAACAGCTAACTCTATTATTTAGCTCCCTATACTTCATTTTCCCTATTATTATAACACCATGGTGTATAAACCCCACACACTGTATAAATATCCCCTCCTTGGCACTATAGCCGTAATTTCCACTCCCTGGGAATTGCATTAACACCTGGTTAAGGTCAAGAACCCATGTTTAACCCCTTTGCTCCATCTGAACCCATTCCCCTACTCAAGTCTCCATTTTTGCCTGAAAATCCTTAAAGAAACCCTTTTGAACCCCTTATACCATCAAAGGGAAAAAATATCATGAAAACATGCCTTCCTCCGCCTTATTCTAAGGTTGATAACCAATTTGCGCCTTCTCATATAATTTGACCAAAACCCCCTTTTCCTAAAGTTTTGCCCCCATATGCCTGTACAAAAAATTTGCATGAAATACTTTGGTTATTGCCGTTTCCTATTGTTGGCGGGCAAATTTGATTTTAATAAAGAAAATTGTCACAAACTATTCAAAACCATTCATAAAATGGAGGGTCCCGCCGGGCGCGTTTTCCGAAAAATAAGTATTTTATAACCCGCCCACCGACTGTTATCCTCCGTGAAACTGATTGACCCGATGACCGTCAGATCACGGCCTTCCCAGATCTACAGCCAACAGTGATTTCGGAGGGGCCCGACGTCCGACCTTTAAAAAATGAGGAGTTTATTTGCCGTGCAGGTTCATTGCCCGACAGCCGTCTGATCATGCGCCCGCAGATCAACGACTTTTATGAATTTCGGAAGGCCCCCGACGTCTGACAGATACCTTCCGATATCTGTCAGACGCTTGCGTCACGCGGCGACACACGTCGCGGCCAAACTCCATCGGAGCCCCCTCTGACAGATTCCTTGCCGTGCATGAAGGGGCCCGATATGGCGACACCTGGCCTTCCCACGTCCCCGCCCTGCTGTTACCCACGTCATTGCCACAACCGCGCACCCCGTCCCCATTCGCCCACCTGGCCGCCACCTCATCGTCCCCGTGGACCAGTCTAATGCCGCCACGTCACCCGATGACGTCCTGCTGACGTCATCCAACCCGGACCCACATGTTGACGTCATGCTGACGTCACTCAAAAAACGCGCCAATAAAGCAAAAAGGCCATATTTTACGGTTTTTCGCGTTTTTTGTTATTTTCTGTGAAAAAGACCTCTGCGCTGTCTGCATGCACACTACGACGAACACTCTACCAGCCAACTTCCGACCATCCGCAGAAGCTCAAAGCGCCAACCCAACTGCTATTTCGTCCCGAGCTACTGGTTAAACAGGTATTTGCCCGTCCATCTCCTCGCAAACTGGTTTTTTCAGAGTTACTTGTAAAATACACCTGAACACGGCATAAAACTGAAATTTTACTGGAAAACCAAGTATATCCTATCTCCCCTGAACAATTTGAGGTTGAATTACATTGGCGGAGCCATTTTACACTTCAATTCTAGTCAAAACCCTTCTCTGTTCGCGCAATCGTGAACTCATTAACCTGCTCCTAAATTGTCAAAGGAGGTCTGTTAAACTGTATAAGAAGCCTTCTCAGAAAACCTAGCATTATCCTATTCTGCTGTGAAGCAATCCTGCTACTCTGTGTTCCTCTCAATTCCATTTTCTCAGTTAGCACGCTCATCAGCTCAAGAAACGTTTGAACAGACATGGATACCCCTTCAGCATCAGTAGCCCTTAATGTTACTCCCTTGAATGCTCCTCAGAGAGAGCTAGACTGACAAGATTTGGCAAACCTAGATTACCAAATCTCGGAGGAGGCCCCATCCAAATGTAAGTTTCACATTCATTTGTTAAATGAGCTCAGGGCTAAGCACAGAGATGGAACAGATATCCTAGGCATTTGGGAGTCCTCCCTCCCAATCTTCAAGATGCCTCAGGTCAACCGGTTCCCTGACCTCATCCACTTGTGTGCTGCCTGTTATGACCCTATGTAGAGGGCTGTGCTCAACCCACAAGGTGCAGTTGTATTTTACACCACCCCTGAGGCCATCAGGGAGATGGTCCAATTCAAAAATCAAAGGAAATTGGTTCCTTTATCCCTGCTGGACCTAATCAATCAAGGAGCCAAGGTACTCACAGAGGCAGAGATCCTAAAGCTTAATCAGTTGTTTATCAAAAAATATTACACAGTGCTGCATCCTCCCATCTTTGATGGCTATTTAAATCAACTGGGCCTGGACCTAGCATACATGATAAGCTCAGTACTGGGGTACAAATCAATGGAGTTCATAGAGGAAACTGTGCTAGTAATGATGACAATGTTTTCCCCTGGTAAGGCCCCCATTTGTTATGACTATGCTACATATATATCTGACAAGATACATGAGCAATTTCTGCACTTATCCAGAGAAAGGGTGTTCAGATACACCTCATATATTTATCATCTCATTTTGCATCACCAACATGAGAAGTTCTCTTTTGAAATCAAGAGAACGGATGCAGCAGGAAACCCAAGATCAGTGGTATACTGGAGCTCAGTCTTCCACAACCGTGCATATTCACCATATACATATTCTGAGTTCATAGACTTATTCATTTATCCATCCTTGTCTCTGCTCTTGACAGCACCCCCTCCAAGACTCTCTGATGAAACGCAGAGGATTCTGCAACTGTCCAGTGCCTACAGCATAGGAGATTGGTATTTTTACCAGCATCACACTGTGATTAGGATATATGGGTGTGAGCTGCGCCCATACAAGCTGCCCAGATTTGTGCCCATCAAGCTCTTTGCCCTGGAGCATTTCAGGCAATTTGGCAATGCCGACCACGTGCACTTTGCAGGAAAAGGAAAAAAGGCACAGCTTAAAGTTAGAAACCAGCTAGGCCACTTTATCCTAAACAGAAGAGAAGGATGGAAAGAAGTAGATAGGATGTTGGAAGGCCTTGGCCTAAAACAAAGCTTCCTTTGGAAGCCCTATGACCCCAACAACTTTATATCCTTGAGAAGACAGAAATGCAAGCTCTCTAGCTATGAGCATGAGAGCATGTTCCACATTCTAAGACATGCTAACCAACCGAAGTGGAGAAGAAACACATTAGAAGAGCCTGTGTCTCAAGAAGAGCTAGTTGAAAGGGATAGAAGGCATTTATTAAAAATGGCTGACTTGGAATGTCCTTCTCAGGTGCTTTCTCTGCCAAATCCTCAAACAAGAGCAGCTGCTTCATCCTCTGCAACACAACAAGAGGCAGTGCAAACTACTAATCAAGGGCAGGGAAAGGGAAAGGATAAAGTGATGGAACAACCAGAGGGCCAACAGGGCCAACAACAACAGGGCCAATAGGGCCAACAACAACAGGGCCAACAGGAACAGCAACAAGCAGACCAACAGGGTCAGGACAAGCAGAAAGGAGAGGCCCAAACATCTACCCAAGAAAAGACAACTATGGCGCCTCCTAGACAGGATTCCAGGGTAGACTCCTCCATCCTCCAAACCCCTCAAAGGGAGGATATTAGCAGGAAAAGAGAGAGGGAAACCCCCCTCATTGAAACATCAAATAAGCGGCAAAGGCTAAATCCCTTCTCAGAGGAGGAGATGCAAAGTATGGAGACTTCTACCAGCTCCCTGCAGCAGGAGCAATATAAAGTAGCACTAGGAGAGGTGAGCTCCTCAGGGCAACAGCAGAGCACAACTGCAGCTATAAAAGAACAGTTTAAAGAGGCCAAACGAAGGAGTGAGCCAATAAAAATTCGGCTCTACAATCACCTGTTAAATATGGCTCCAGCAAATCAGCAAAGGCTCATGTCTGCATTTGATGTGCAGGAAGGCAAGATGACCATGAGCCACTTTACTCCGATAGTGCAGCAACCACAAACAACTGCAGAATATATCAGGACTAATTTGGAAGTCCTGTCGAAAGACATCAACCCCATAGATCAGATCGAGCTTCACAAACAGACGGGTGAGATGGTCTATGCCACTATGGCAGACAAGACCTTGATTAATTACAGACTGCAGAATAGCCTAAACAACACTGCAGCACAGCTTGAATTGGAGAAGGCATCCTCCCAAGCTAAAGATAACAGAATCAAGGCACTAGAAGAAATAATCATAGAGTTTGGGCATGACCCCAATGATGTTAAGGATGTACAACAAGTCCTTAAGCTGAGGGATGCAGACATGGCTGCAATAAAGAAAAAATTGAAGATCCCCCCAACTCTCCACCCACAGATAGATGAGGTTGCCCAGCAGAGGCAAGAAAAAGATGCAGCTTCCTTATTGATGACATTATACAAGGAGCTGATAGAAGCACAGGAAAAGCTGCAAGATACAGAGACTACATTGGAAGCAGCATTGCAGAGGAGGGAGGCAGGGCAATCTTCAAAGCCACCTACAGAAGCAATAAACCTTGAGGAAACCCCTCAAGATATTGTCCCTCCAAAACAACAGGCTCAGCAGGATGTTCCAAGCACCACAGTGCCAACCACCTCAGCACCAACAACAGAGCAGGCTGAGAGCTTGGACATGCAGAAGCTGAGGCAAGAAATACAGGTACTGGAAGCTCAGATGTCAGAGCTCAGCCAAGCCCAGGACAACCTAGCAAAGATAAATGAAAAATATGACAAATCTAAGCAAAATGTGGCTGAGAGGGAAAGAGAGGTGAAAGCTCTGAAGAAGAGAATTGCAGAGCTAGAAAAGGAGCTTAGTTTTGATAAAGTTACAGCAGAGCTCAAGAAAGTTATCTGGACCACCATTGGACAATCAATAACCAACCAATGGGAGTATATTGAGGCCATATATGAGCAGGTGGCACTCATTAGTAGAGCAAGAAAAGAATTGCAGAGAGCAAGGGCATCTCTAGGAAATATGCCTGAGATTTCCCCCAAGATGATAGAAGTGCTCAATTACAGGACAAGTTCCCAGCTGGTGAGAATGGGAATTGGAAATAGGACTGAAACAATCTCTTTAATCAAAAAGGTCCTGACAATGAAGAACCTAATTCAGACCCTGGACAGAAGAATCCAGGATATGCAAGCTGACATAAATAAATTTCAGAATAGGTTCTTAGCTCTGCAGGACAGAGGGCTCCCCAGCTTGTTAGAATCAGGAAAATTACTCTCACATGACAAATATGTCAAGAGAGTAAGCAGTTTCGCAGTAATACAGATTGCTGAGGCACCAAGTACATCTTCAAGAGCAGGCCCAGTAACAGGGCAAATTCTTTTTGAAAGATTAGATAATTTGTTTTTTATTAGAAATGAAGTCACACACTTATTTGATGAGCCCCCTCACTTCTATAAGTATACAGAGGCTGATGAGACCTTGGAGTCAATTTTGAAACATCAGCTGCCTCCTCCAGACACATGGCAGGAATTAATAGGATTGCTTTTGAATCAAAGTTAAGTAATCACATCTTTCTCTTCAGCAAAGGGTTTGTATTTCATACACAGCTGGACAAAAGATACATCAGCAGGTATGAAGACGCTGAACCAACTCAGCATAGGTACTCGGCCGCAACAACAGCATCAGCAAGCACAGGTGGCAGGGCCAAGAAGACACAGAAAAGTAACAGCTGCACAGGACATCATTCAGCAGTTATGATAAAGCCGCTCAACCGACTCCGCAAACCCCAAAGGTCAAAAATTACTCTGACGGGAGTTAAGAGCTTTTATAACTCATTTAAGACTGTAATTACTTCTCATCTACAAGCCATGTATGACTGTAAGAAGATATTTTCTTCTCAGATGACTTAATGCCTGAGATATTTTTGTATTAGACTTCTATATATTCCCCCTCGCATTTGTTAGCAGGGGTTGGACTCCGGATGTAAGAAATCTCTTGATATCTCTTCTGTTACTC
>APFE030052715.1:148079-190025 GCA_000404065.3 Pinus taeda | reverse complement strand
TAGGTTTTGGAATGTGAAGGTTTTTCCATTGTTTCTCAACAATAAATAGGCCTTCGAGCCTCATTGTAACACAGTTCGAACACAGTTCAGAGGCATGTAGCCACACATCTCTTCTCAGAGATAAGCTACCATCGCCCCAGCTGGTTTATTCTATTTCTGGTTGTAAGCATATTTCAGTATTTTCCATTAATGAAATGAAGTATTATTTCCGCTGCATCTTTGTGTATATGGTTATCTCTGTATTTTATTGCGTTCCTGTTTAAATCTGGATCAATAGAGGTGATAAAATGTGTGAATGGAGTGAAAGTGGATGTATTTTAAGGATAATTCTTAGGCCCAACAAGCATCATTCATCAAGAAGGACCACTCATCTAAAAAGGACAAGGATTACATCATCATCTTGAAATAAACCACTAGAGGAGACCTCAAAAACCCTAGAAGGACTCCAAACTTGCAGCATTATTGGGAACCTCGTACAAACATCACCTCGAAGAAAGAGACCTCAAAAGACCCTACCTCTACTCAAATAAAGAAGAACAAAAAATTGGATCATCTTGAAGAAAAAGAAAGGAGAATGCAGTGTCATCATCATTAAGGAATCAAGGTGATCTCTCCTTCATCAAGAAGACATCTTCTATTAATATCATCATAAAAATCAAGAAGGCAACATATTGAATATATTGTCATCAAGGAGTATATTCTCAAGTAAGTATCTTTATGTCCACATATGAATCTATCAAAATGTATTTTTTCAAAGAAAACAACAAGTTGGTTGGGGAATCAAACTTTCTTGCATGGAAGAAGAGGATATATTTCATCCTCATAGAAAACGAAGTTGTGGAACATGTTAAGGGCTCAATCACTAAACCTCCAAAGGAAGAAGCTGAATCTTTTGAAAAGTACATGAAAAGGGAATTAAGGTCTCAAAGGCTTCTCATAGAATCCATCAGATATCCCCTCATTCCCTATGTATCAAAGTTGGAAACATCAAAAGAAATATATGACAAACTTGTAGAAAATTTGTTCGTAAGCAATGCGGGAGCAATGATATCATTAAGACAATAATTCTACAAGATGAAGATATCAAAAGAAGAAGGTATAGTCTCATACTTTATGAAGGTGTTGGAAATTAGAGACCAACAACAAGAATTGGGAGAAATATTGTCTGATAAGGAAATGACCACCATAGTACTCAATGTACTACTAAAGAAATGAGGAAACTTTACCTCAAGAATTTATGGAAAGAAGGAAGAAACCCCATTCAATGAACTTTGGTCACTATGAAAAATTCAAGAAACAAGGGTGAAGGGAAAAAATTGATGTAGGATCAAACGAGCAAACACAAGCATTTTTTTCCATGGAAAAGAGAAAAGGAAAGTTTAGAAAATTTGGTCCTTAGAAAAGGAAGAAGAATATGGCGAAAGTCTAATGCTATGGTTGTCAAGAATATGGGCACTATAAGAGATATTGTCCCAAACTCAAGAAGGAAAACAACAAAAGAGGAAGGGATGAATCCCATATTAATAAAGAAGTGGAAGAAGCTGAAAAGAAGAAATCAAAGAAGGAGGAAGTCAAATATCTCTACTATGATTGAGATAAACTTCTCCAGTGAGTTCTTTTCAGTCCTTGTAAAAGCTATCATCGTAGGAAACATTAGGAACATGATAGGATGCATCATTTTAGGATATGTCATCATAAGAACATGCGATTGAATAAAGAGCACATGACATCATCATAAGAAGCTTGAAAGATAGCTGGAATAGAAGTCTATGGCAATCATCATTAGAAGAAAGTATCCCGTGGTAACCTCGTTGGAAGAATAAGTAGTACTTATGGGTATAAGGAAGTCATATAGTATACATATCATCATACATAATTAGAAATGAGCATTTGCAGGATGAGGATAATCAAGATCCTACATTAGAATCTTCACTAGAAGGTTCATCTCTTGGAAGAAGTGTCTCATTGAGAATTCCACCTTGGATGGGATTCATTGTTTGAAAGATCGTATGATGAAAAAGGAATGCAGAAGGTCAAGATGCTTAAAGTACTTTCAATCACGGAAAAGGAAGTTGTCGAATGAATTCTAGATGACCAAAAAGAAAAGAGGTATGTATGCATATGTTTAATGAATTAAATAATGTCATCATATAGTTGCAAATAACATGGATGAATACTCTACCTCATGAGTGTAATCAAATAAAAATGATCTCTTTTATTGGAAGGATGCATGAAGGCATGGTTCACATATTGACTAGATGAAATCAACATAATATGTCCTCATATGGAATATGAGGTGGTTGACAAAGATGAAGTTAATCTGGATGAAAGTTCCTAGAGAGAAATATGTGATGAAAGAAATAAGACATCACGAAAGATGTGACTATGGAAAAAGGAAATCAACATCTGATAACTAGAAGAATTGGCCATGATATATCCATGGGAAAGATATGAAGACCTTCGTAAATTATGAAAAGAAATAAGACCCTTGACATTGAATATCTTGGAGATCTGAAATATGTGCGCATGATGTTAATATTGCAACAAGAAAATATCATGATGAAGGACCATCACAAAAGGTAATTTTGATTTGATGTTCATTTTGATTTTTGAACAATATCTAAATGGGCTAATACAAGACTACTGAAAGATAATTGTGGATGTCATCTATAAATAAGTACTCATGTGGAAGGATGGAAGATCTCAAAGGATACATGATGTGGAAAAGGTAGTTGTATGAAGGACAGCCAGATGTGGACTAGCATATCACTTTTCAATGAAAGGAGGGATGACATGAATAACATGGTTCATGAAGGAAATTGATGGATGGCCAATGCCCTACAATATGAATAAGATGAAATTCATGACATTAAATAAAGGAGCTCTACAAGTTTTTGAAAATACCATGATCTCCACCAAAGAAGAGATAGTTGTTGTTGGAAATAGGTCCCTAGTTAAAAGGGAGCCTTGAAGCAAGTTTCTAGTAAAGAATAAACTTGGAAAGCAAGTCCCTAGCTAAGCAGGAGCTTGGAAAAGTCCTTGTTTGAGAGGGAGCTTGGGTACATTCCTTCATAGGAATGGGTATATACTCCCTTGTTGGGAGGGAGAGATAACGACATCATTCTTGTCTTCACTTGGGAAGAAAGCATGGAGGATTGGGTAAGCATCTGGCATCCAATGCTCTTTAAGTTTGTGGTATGGAATCCAAGATAAGATTAGTCGTAGAGGACCGATATTCTTTGAGGACTGGGACCCCAAGATAAGAATAGTCCTAGAAGGGCATACTCTATTATCACCCGCATGGGGTATGTACCTTGAGAGACAATGATGATGGTGTCTATAAATCATTGGTCTCACCAAAATTGTGCTCTAATTGTGTGGAGAGATACTAGAGATGTTAGTCTAGGCCTTGCTATGTGACAATGTTGGATTATATGATGCTAAATAGATGGGTTAACAATCTGACTCTTTTTATGAGAATTTTGTAGATTGAAAATTTCCAAGTACCTTACATGTATTATGAATACATCCCTAGTTAAGAGGGATTGTTGAAATATGTAATTAGGTTTGGTCTTCATAATAACATATGTAATCATGATTTTATGTATTTAATGAAAAGAGAAAAATAAATTTATTATTACGAGTCTTGAGGCATGGGTTTCATGCTCAAGAAACATTATTTTATAGGTCAAGCACCCAATGAGTGCTTCTTAGGTTTTTTATAAAGTCATTGAGTCACTATCATGTATTAAAGACCCATTTGGGTATGTTACATATTGTAAAAGAAATCGCATTGAGTCAAAAGACCCTCTAAGACCTTGTCTACATAAAAAGACAACTCAACCTAAAGGAGCATTCGACCCATTGAGAAGTCTAATATAAAGAAGACATTGATCTCATTTGAAAGACACACTTAATTCACACAAGTTCAATCACAAGGAAGAGAAAAAGTGCGAAAAATAAGAGGACAAAGGAAGAAGAAGAAGTCGAGATTTTGGATTATTTTTGGGCCACTTCTCTCCACACATGCAAAGGAATTAGGGTTTATGCTTCTGGGAAGGTCGAAGTTGCAAAGGAAGCTACTGGGCATGTCAAAGTTGTAGAAGAAGGTACTGGGAAGGTTGAAGTTGCAAAGGAAGCTACTGGGCAGGTCAAAGTTGTAGAAGAAGGTACTGGGAAGGTCGAAGTTTCTAAATAAGTTGTTGGCCAAGTCGAAGTTCCTAAAGTTACTGAGAAGGTCAAAGTTGCAGAAGAAATTGTTGGGCAGGTTGAAGTTGCAATAGAAGCTGCTAGGAAGGTCGAAGTTATAGAAGAAGTTGTTGGGTAGGTCAAAGTTGCAGAAGAAGTTGTTGGGAAGATCAAAGTTATAGAAGAAGTTGTTGGACATGTCAAGGTTACTAGAAGCAAGGTTTTACTTAGCCTTGGCAGATCTTGGTCAAGGGTCAAAGGTCTTGGAATTCGTTAATTGAAGGTCTATAAGAAGAGAAATAATTTTGGTGGAATTTCCTCTCAAGTTGGAGAGGATTTGGCATTGGTTGATCGCCTACATCTTGTTTCCTATTGTCTCATTGTTTTGGTATTTGTTTGATGATAGAAAACACTAATAATAATAAAGGAAAAAAGAATTTAATCAAGTAGAGTAAAAATATATTACAAGCAGTTATCAAAGCAAGAGAAATCACCTACACTTGTTGACCCCCTAGATTTCTCAACAGTCTCAATGGTATATTGGATATGTAAATATCCAATGGGACCATTATATCTTAGGATATGTTATATGGGAAGACGCCAAGGAAATACATGATGGTTGTCCTTTTCTATTTTTCAACGATAATTTTGAGATGAAGTTTCTTAAAAGTGGGTGTATGTAATACCCACACTTTTCCCACTAACTAAAACAATGTTTAAGATTAATGTTGTGCTTTAGTTCAATTCAATCATTTGTGTCATGGGGTTGCTCGAACAATAGGAACTTATAAATATATGATTTGATAAACATGTTAAAAGTGTTTTGTGTTTGTGTGAACATGTGATAAGCCGGATGCATGTGTGTGTGTTTTAGAGATTTCTCATGATCCAATAGGTGGTGTTATTCATTTTAAATTATCATATTTGACACGTGTGACATCATGTTGTGGGGGGATTGATTGTTATTAATTTATTTAACAGTAACTGGTGAATGGGTAACTTCGGATGACTAATCTAGGCAAGGCCCATGATCGAATCATAACGGTTGTCACTATTCACCTCAATATTGAAATATTCGAATTTTCCCGCTCCTTCAGACTTATAAGAATTACTCTTCATGATTTTCAACTTTATTAGAGGGGGAATTAAACACACTAGCTACCTCTCGTGTTATTGTCCTTTGACAATTATTATATGTTTTCAATGACTTATTGAGTTAATTGTATGTTTTCCTAGTCACAATTATGATTAATTTGTATGCATATGTATTATAAACTAACTTGACTATGATTAATTTGTATGCATATGTATTATAAACTAACTTGAAAAGACTCTATGTACTATAAAGGCAATAAAACTACACTCAATATTAATAGTAAGGATATTAATATATAAATAATTTATTGTTGATTACAACAAGTCCATGTGTTAACCACATGGGATGCAAGTGAGATGCCCAAACATTTTAGTACACAAAAATGAATTGGTGTGGAAACAATACCAATAAAAGAAAAAAAAATTAAGATTTGTGTTGAAACCTATTTAAATAGAAGGTTGAATTTGTCATCTACACCTACTAATCCTAGTATCATTGAAATGGACATTGATGTTTCTTGCTCTTTACAAATAAATGTGGTACTAGTTGGATATTTATCACATAATACAAGGATGTGATGACCTCCATCCTTGGACACAACAATGTAACTGTCTCCATACTTGTGATATGTGCCATGTGGATAAAAATCAATGATAAGAAGTGGAATGAGTAAAGACTTGTACTAGTTTGATTTGATTATTGATTTAGGGAATAAAATAAAAGTTATTATTATAGTTATGACAATTAAGGGAAAAAATATTAATGAAGTAACTTATTATATATGGGGAAATGATAAGCGAATGGGGAATCTATTATTGTGTATATATACAGGGAAGGGATGAGAAGTCAATTGCATTATACGAGGAGATAAGGGTATGAATTTATTATATGGGGCTTATCTATAGCTGAGTTTTTGGCGACCATGAACACAGATTATCTGTTTTTATTATCAGAGTTATGATTGCGGTCTCGTGAGCATTCATATGCAGTGGCCATTGAAGTAATTTCATATTTCTCATTTAAAATTTTGCGTGGAATCATTGCAAAAACATGTGATATGTAATTTCAATACGGGAAGGTCACCACGACGATAAAAAAAAAACTTTAATTCCAATAAATTTTATAGTGAAAAGTTTATTATAATTTAGTTGTCAAATCAATATTGAGGACAATCATCAATGGCTATCATTTTCTAATGCAAGTTGACTCATCACCTTTATTCAAGAAAAATCACACCGTCTAAAATTACCCACAGGTGGTCCGTAAAGGGGCAGGCAATTTATGGTAGAGATAATTTTTTTGGCGAGATTTACAGAGAGAAATAATAAAATAACCACCAACAATACATATAAATATTATACACATAATATTTATCGAAGAAAAATCCAATCCAATGAGATCTCATTAGCATTGGCCAAAACTCTAGCCAATCCGGCCAAGTGAGACTTCTCCACTCACCTCTAGGCCTACATTTCAATGAAGTATTTTCAGCCTTTTATAGTTTCCATTACATGCAATACCACGGACCATAATACCATGGTTACACTATATCATGTGCCCAAAACCACTGAGACTTCTCCACTCACCTCTAGGCCTACATTTCAATGAAGTATTTTCAGCCTTTTATAGTTTCCATTACATGCAATACCACGGACCATAATACCATGGTTACACTATATCATGTGCCCAAAACCACTACTATTTAACCAGGTCAATCTTGACTCAAACCCCAATGAATTTTACCTAAAACTTTTACTCCTTCTAAATACATTTGAATTTTAGCCAAACAAAAACAATTTTAAAACATACTTTGAGTTCAATCAAACCTTATATATACTAGCCAACATAGATCCATTTCAAATAAGGATCTAACATGAGCCAAGAGTTGAGAGATCAAATTTTTTCATATGCAAATTTTTTTATGAGCCGATATCATTTAACTGTTTTGTACAATTATTTAAATTTTTTTATTTTTAGATTTTTAAAATTTTTTATTTTAGCCAAAATTTCAACTTTGATGACAAACGGGCACCCTTACACATTATACTAAACTTTAGAATAAGCAAAATTTCAATTTTAATACAAATAGACACCATTACACATCATACTTCCTTTCAACTCACTAATATATTATTTCTATTTTTTAATTTTAAACCTTTTAAATAATAGTGTGGGATAAGTAAACCCTTATAAATTTACCTAAAAAATATAAATTATATTGTCAGCCCATTAAAGTATTTAATATATGTTTTCTAAAATATTTATTTTTTAAATATTTGTATTAAACATTACATTTTATCTTTACATATCTTATCGTTTTCTATATCTCATTAGCTTGAAAATGACTAACAAAATTAATGTATTAGGTGGACTGTACGGAGACAGAGTGTGTAAAGCCCGTACGAGCTGCTGGTCCCTGTGCTCGCTATCTTCCTTCGGGTTAGAATGCCCCACTTTTAGCTAGCGTGTGATAACCTGTCCGCTTATTTGGCACAAACCAGTATTTTCGCCCTTCCACTCCGCCTTCGATTCGGCCTTCACCTCAATAGAAAGGATCCCCGGTCTGCTATGCCCCACCCCTCGACCTAGGCCCTAGACCTAGACCTCTACAGCGAAATATATCTCCTGAGGATCTTGCATCTCCCTACTCGAACTTGAAACCTTTCACTTGGGGGCAGAGAAATAATAGAATTAGAATTTTTTTATTTAGCCAATTTGATTAATTTGAGCATTTTTCGGTCATTTTTTATGGAGTTGTTTTTAGTGAGATTTTTGGAAATTTTAACAATGGGTTTTTCTGGTGTAATTTCTCTAAAATCCGGCAGGAATTTATTGAAATCACAAGTTTGATGGGTAATTTTGTGCAATGGAAGTGTCCTAGAGGTTTTCAAGGGTGTTGAATCCATATATACAATCAAAAAACTAGTTTAAATAACACAAAAAGTCATTAAAGACAACTCCATTTTTTATAGCCCCAATCATAGATTTGGAAGGGTTAGTGTTGCAATATGCGTTAAAGTCCAAAAACACTTAGATATTGCTAATAAGATCTTTTATTCCAACTATTCTCATGGGACAAAATAGATGTCTAAATATTTTGGGAAGGGTTAGTGTTGTATTGAAGTATTAATTTCTACTTCATTTATAATTTTAAGATCTTATTTTTATAACATCAAAGACCACATAAACTATTTTTTACATAATTTTATATGTTACAAGGGTTGTATGGTAGGGTAGTCCCTATCACACAAGTTTAGAAAAAAGATATGGAAATATATATTACTTAATCATTAACCTAAATCAAGTGATTACAAAAGCATTTAATTCAATTTTATGTCTAGATTTATATGAATTCAATCTTTATGACTTTATCTTAATAATTTTGTGGTTGATTTACAAATAACTAAATAAACTTGAACGAGAACCATGAGTGATATAAAAACTGCTCATAAAATTATTATGATAGTCTAGTGAAGCATGCAATACAAATCTTTGCACTTATATCCATCTATTACTAGTATTATGCGGAAATGCTTACTCTGTTGTGCCATTCAAAGATTTAGTTGTTCAATATTGTTCAATATATTATGAGTGATATAAAAACTGCTCATAAAATTATTATGATAGTCTAGTGAAGCATGCAATCCAAATCTTTGGACTTATATCCATCTATTACTAGTATTATGTGGAAATGCTTACTCTGTTGTGCCATTCAAAGATTTAGTTGTTCAATATTTTTTCTTACATTCCACTTATGTTTCTTGCAAATTAAAACCTAAAAAATCACTTACATTTATTATGAGTTAAGAACTTCGGTATCAACTATTCTCTAATGTTACCTGTACTTCCATGATATGTACTTTCTATTACATTACATGTAGAGAATTTTGACTTCGCTCCATCTAATAATAAAAGAGTTTGTATTTCTTTTATTAATTAAACAAAAGATTGATTGAAAATAGGAACAAATTTTACAAATAATTATTTTCCTTTTTAATAAATTATTACTACATTTTGTTTATTCTTGAAAGTACATAAGATTAATAAAATTAACATGATGGTGAAAGTGGGTGATTTTAGATAACAGTGACACACTTGGAAACCACTAAGTTTAGCTAAGAATTTAAGAAACATCTCAACAATAACCTATAAATAATTTCTCATAAAACCTTTGTAGAGTCTATATGCTACTATAAGAAATCAATAGTTCATTTTATAGGCCTATCATGTTTATTTATTTTATTTATTTATTTATTTTATCGAGGAGGTTGGTTAAACAGTTTATCAGTGTATTGCTTAAAACAAATAGAATGTGTAATTCTTTCCCTATTTAAATCTCTCAAATTATAAATCATTTTTCAAAGTTTGCAAAGTTTACATTATTAAAAAAAAATTATGCTCTAACAAATATAATCCCTCTAAACTGAGTCAAAATGTGTTATCTAAATTTTTGAAATCTTTTACCTTTTGAAACCTTATTTATAAAAAAATTATTCTTCTAATTTTTTTATTTCCATAAACTAAATGCTATAAAAGTTTTTTTCTACATAAATTAAATATCTCTTTACATGTTAAATATTTCTTCATAAATCAACAACTTCAATTTTTTATTTTATTTAACTTCACTCAAAATATGCTTAAATTATTTAGTTTTTCGACATCCTTTTCACTTTTGAAACCTTTTGAATAAAATATCTCGTTCTTCTAATTTTTTATTTCCATAAACTAAATGATATTAAAGTTTGATATCTCCTTATAAGTTAAATATCTCTTTGTTAAGTATGAAGCCAAATTCATGCAGAATTCTAGATCCTTCTACACTGCCAGTAGTTTCTAGAATCACATGCACGATTCTAGATCCTTCTCTACTGCCATTAGTTTCTAGATCATTCCAAATCTCCATCTGAATCACATACAGGATTCTAGATCCTTCTTCTGCCTCTATAAATTTGTAATTTCTCTGGCCAAGGAAAGCAAGCAAGCCAAGGCCCAAGCCTATTATGTAATGCAAAGTAATTTCTGTTCTCCAGTAAAAGTTTTATCTATTTCGTTGTTTCTGACTGAGCAATCTTGTTGTGTCTCCATTTGTCTGTCTCTGAAATTATTCTTTGTTTTTGTTGTCTAAGTCTCCTAATATAAATATGTTGTGTGTTATGTATGCTCTAGTCTAACAACTGGCATCAGACCTAGGGTCGAATATCCACTGTGCAAGCCGCTTAATGCCATCGCCTTGTTCTTGTAGCGTTCGTTAAAACGTTGGTTGCTAACCCTGGAGCTGTTGAAGGATCTGTCCAAGAAATAACTGAGGAATGTTGGAACTAAAAGACAGTTGCTACAAGAAAAACAACGTCATGGATCTTTGTTGAAATGTGTTCCTAGAGTTTGAAACATGAAGACCCGTGGAGTTTGGAGTTGAAACGTGGTGTTCGTAAGTTTTTATTTTTTATATCAAGATTGCACGTATACATCAAGTTTTTCTTCTCAAACCAACATATGTATGTGTGAAAAGTGAAAAGGTTAACTTGGAATGACCACTAAGTTTAGCTAAGAACTTATAGAAACATCTCAACAATAACCTGATAAATAATTTTAAGGATAACCTTTGTAGAGGCTATTCTACTATAAGAAATCATATACATTTTATAGGCCTATCATGTTTATTTTTTTATTTATTTATTTATTTTATCGAGGAAGTTGGTTAAACAGGTTATCAGTTACTGCTTAAAACAAATAGAATGTGCTAATTTTGCCCTATTGAAATCTCTCAAATTATAAATCAATTTTCAAAGTTTGCAAAGTTTACATTATTAAAAAAAAATTATGCTCTAACAAATATAATCCCTCTAAACTGAGTCAAAATGTGGTATCTAAATTTTTGAAATCTTTTACCTTTTGAAACCTTATTTATAAAAAAATTATTCTTCTAATTTTTTTATTTCCATAAACTAAATGCTATAAAAGTTTTTTTCTACATAAATTAAATATCTCTTTACATGTTAAATATTTCTTCATAAATCAACAACTTCAATTTTTTATTTTATTTAACTTCACTCAAAATATGCTTAAATTATTTAGTTTTTCGACATCCTTTTCACTTTTGAAACCTTTTGAATAAAATATCTCGTTCTTCTAATTTTTTATTTCCATAAACTAAATGATATTAAAGTTTGATATGTCCTTAGAAGTTAAATATCTCTTTGTTAAGTATGAAGCCAAATTCATGCAGAATGCTAGATCCTTCTACACTGCCAGTAGTTTCTAGAATCACATGCACGATTCTAGATCCTTCTCTACTGCCATTAGTTTCTAGATCATTCCAAATCTCCATCTGAATCACATACAGGATTCTAGATCCTTCTTCTGCCTCTATAAATTTGTAATTTCTCTGGCCAAGGAAAGCAAGCAAGCCAAGGCCCAAGCCTATTATGTAATGCAAAGTAATTTCTGTTCTCCAGTAAAAGTTTTATCTATTTCGTTGTTTCTGACTGAGCAATCTTGTTGTGTCTCCATTTGTCTGTCTCTGAAATTATTCTTTGTTTTTGTTGTCTAAGTCTCCTAATATAAATATGTTGTGTGTTATGTATGCTCTAGTCTAACAACTGGCATCAGACCTAGGGTCGAATATCCACTGTGCAAGCCGCTTAATGCCATCGCCTTGTTCTTGTAGCGTTCGTTAAAACGTTGGTTGCTAACCCTGGAGCTGTTGAAGGATCTGTCCAAGAAATAACTGAGGAATGTTGGAACTAAAAGACAGTTGCTACAAGAAAAACAACGTCATGGATCTTTGTTGAAATGTGTTCCTAGAGTTTGAAACATGAAGACCCGTGGAGTTTGGAGTTGAAACGTGGTGTTCGTAAGTTTTTATTTTTTATATCAAGATTGGCACGTATACATCAAGTTTTTCTTCTCAAACCAACATATGTATGTGTGAAAAGTGAAAAGGTTAAAACATTATATATGTTTTTTATATTTATTATGAAACATATATAATTATGTGTTGGAAGTTTGAAAAGTATATTTTAAAAGGAGTAGGAATTTTGAAAAGGGTATTTTAGTAGGAGGAAGGTCATTATTACTAAATTTTAAAGAGTAATGATTAAAGTTTTATTTTTGAGTGGAGTTTTTGTGTTTTGGGGCATGAATTTGATTGAAAATGGAGACAACAGTTACAGATATGGAGAAGTTGAGTGGGGCTAATTTTGCCCTATGGAAATCACAGATGGAGGATATACTAATTTTAAAGGATCAATATTTTCTTATTGAGGGCACAACAAAGAAACCCTCGTCGATGATAAATGAAGAGTGGAATAAGCTAGATAGGAAGGCGATTGCAACAACCTGCCAATATTTAGCAAAGAATGTTTATTTCAATGCGTCTGGAGAAAAGACGACAGAAGGATTATGGAAGAAGCTCCATGATCTATATGAGAAGAAAACGACATCAAACAAAATCTTCTTGATGAAGACGCTTTATAATCTCAAAATAAAGGAGGGTGCTTCTGTTGCTGAGCACTTGAATGCATTTAATATTATTACTAATCAACTTGACTCTGTTAAAATCATTTTAGATGATGAAATTAGAGCCATATTGCTGATGTTTTCTATGCCAGACAGTTGAGAAAATTTAATTGTAGCTATGAGCACTTCAGCAACTATAGGGACCCTGAAGTTTGATGATGTCAACAACAGTTTAATGAATGAGGAGCTGCAACGCAAGTGAATTGCGGAAAACCAAGGAGGAGAGGCTCTAGCTCTAGCTGATCATGGTAGGAGTATGGATCGAGGCCGGCAAGGGCGATCAAGATCGAGAGGCCGATCAAAATCAAGGAGAGGCAGGATCATCTGTTTTCATTGTGGCAAACTTGGGCACATGAAGAAAGAACGTCGATTCTGGAAGAAAGGACAAAAGGGTTAGAGACCATCCAGTGAAAATCACAAGTCATCCAACACAAATGAAGGTGAGAATACTGTTGTAGCCACAGATGGTGATGTGTTGTTTACTGTTTCAGTAGATGACACATGTATATATATACCTAGCAGTAGCTTTGATTGGATACTTGACTCTGGGGCATCTCACCATTTAACCCCATGCAAAGATAGTTTTGTTTCATACAATCCTGGTGATTATGGTAAACTGCATTTGGGGAATAATCATTTTTGTAGTATTGTTGCAGTGGGAGATGTCAAGATCAAGATGAAATATATTGTTGAAACAAGTCAGGCATGTACCGGAAATGCGCATGAGTTTAATCTCTATGGGACGACTAGATGATGAAGGTTATTCGACAAGCTTTGGAAAAGGAGGTTGGAAAATTAGCAAAGGTGCATTGGTCGTGGCCAAAGGACCCAAGAGAGGAACATCATACACATTGAAGACACTGATAGGAAAATCAGATTTGGTTGTTGTCACAAAAGAAGGAAATTCAATAGCTTTGTTGCATAAGTGTTTGGGTCACATGAGCGAGAAGGGCTTAAAGATCCTTGTTGGTAAAAATTTATTACCAGGTTTGAAATCCTATAATTTTGATCTTTGTGAGCATTGTATATATGGTAGACAAAGAAGGGTTTCATTCCTTAGAGGTGGCCATGACCGAAAGAAAAATGTGTTAGAATTAGTACAGTCAAATGTATTTGGGCCTGTTAACATCAAATCATTAGGAGGAGCATCATATTTTGTAACATTTATAGATGATGCATCCAGGAAGGTTTGGGCATATCCTATGAAAAATAAAAGTGAAGTGTTTGGAATATTTCAAAAATTCCATGTTGCTCTTGAAAGAGAGACTAACAAATGACTGAAGTGTTTAAGAACAGATAATGGTGGAGAATATTGTTCAAATGCATTTAAGGAATATTGTAACAAGTTTGGCATAAAGCATGAAAAGACTGTGCCTGGTACTCCTCAACAGAATGGTGTCACAGGAAGGATGAATCGCACCATTATGGAAAAGGTGTGAAGTATGTTGTCCAACTCTGGTTTAGAGAAGAATTTTTGGGCTGAAGTATTCAGGACCACTTGCTACCTCATAAATAGATCTCCAACTACAAATTTGGATGGCGGTATCCCTGAAGAAGTTTGGATTGGTAAGAATTTGAATTATTCTCACTTGAAAATCTTTGGATGTGAAGCATTCGTACATATTCCCAAAAAAAATAGAACTAAGCTAGATGATAAATCTATGAAATGCATTTTTTTGGGATATGTAGATGAAGATTTTGGTTATCGTCTATGGGATCCAGTAAAAAATAAAATTATTAGAAGCAGGGATGTTATATTTAATGAGTCGAAAATGTTCAAGAGGACTGTAGATGAGTTGGAGGTCAAGAAGTTAGTTGACAGGTTTGAAGTGCAGCAGGAAAACATACCAATACAAGAAAATGAACAACAAATTCAGGAGCATGAAGAACAACAAGTGGAAAATGTTGAACAACAAGAAGAAAGAATCTTGCAGGAACCTTTACAGGAGATTCAACCTGATAATGCACCACCACAGTTGGTTCGCATATCTTCTAGGCCTCATAAGCCTTTACAAAGGTATCCTCGTTCAAACTGTATTTTGTTGACTGATGAAGGTGAACCTAATTGTTTTTAAGAAGCTTGTAAATTCAAACACAATAAAGAATGGGAGAAAGAAATGGAAGAAGAAATGAACTCTTTGCAGGAAAATAAAACTTGGGAGTTGGTAAACCTCCCAAAAGGTAGAAAGGTTGTACAAAACAAATGGGTGTACAAGATTAAGCATGAAGGTGACGAAAGGAAGGAGAGGTATAAAGCAAGACTGGTGGTGAAAGGTTTTGCCCAAAAAGAAGGTATTGACTTCACTGAAATTTTCTCACCTGTTGTTAAAATGTCATCCATTAGATTCATTCTTGGTCTAGTTGTTGCTTTAGACATAGAATGTGAACAGTTAGATGTAAAAACTGCATTCCTTCATGGTGAATTGGAGGAAGAAATTTATATGGAGCAGCCAGAAGGCTTCATGGAAAAAGCAAAGAAGGCCTTGTTTGTAGGTTGAAGAAGAGTCCCTATGGGTTGAAATAGGCACCTCGACAATGGTACACAAAATTTGATTCATTCATGTTGGAACATGGTTTTCAGAGGTTGGAAGCTGACCATTGTGTCTATATCAAGAGTTATGATCAAGGAAAGTATATCATATTATTTTTATATGTGGATGACATGTTGATTGTTGGGCATGATAAGAATAAGATTAATAGCATGAAGAAATATTTGGGTAGCAAATTTGCAATGAAGGATTTGGGACTAGCACAACAGATATTGGGCATGCGGATTATGCGTAATAGGAAAAACAAAAGGTTGTGGCTGTCACAAGAAAAATATATCAAGAAGGTGCTTGATAGGTTTAATATGAAAGATGCCAAGCCAGTTGGTACACCCCTTGCAGCCCACTTCAAGCTGAGTACTGAATTATGTCCTAGTAATGACAAAGAGAAAGAAGAAATGAGCAAGATTCCTTATGCTTTAGTAGTTGGCGGTTTGATGTATGCCATGGTATGCACATGACCAGACATTGCATAATCAGTGGGAGTAGTGAGTAGGTTCCTTTCCAATCCAGGCAAACAACATTGGCAAGAAGTAAAATGGATTTTGAGGTATCTCAAGGGTACTAGTCATTATTCTTTATGTTTTGGTCATGATAAGGTTATGCTTTAAGGATCTACAGATGCAGATATGGCTGGAGATATGGACACCAAAAGGTCCACTATAGGTTTTTTGTATACATTTGCAGGTGCAGCAGTATCTTGGGTGTCAAGGCTACAAAGAATAGTATCCCTCTCTACAACAGAAGCAGAATACACAGATACAATAGAATCTTGTAAAGAGATGTTGTGGATGCAACGATTCCTAGGAGAGATAGGAATAAAGCAGGACAAGTATGTGTTATATTGTGATAGTTAAAGTGTCATTCACTTGACGAAAGTCCAAAATTTCATTCAAAAACCAAGCACATTTACTTAAGGTACCATTGGATCTAGCATGTGTTGGAGGAAGAACAATTATCCTTGGAAAAGATCCATACAGATAGGAACCCTACTGATATGCTCACTAAGATTCTACCATGAAATAACATGAGTTATGTAGAGGCATGGTAGGAATCAGTGTGACTTGATTCATATTTGGCTCCAAGTGGGAGAATGTTAAGTGTGAAGCCAAATTCATGTAGGATTCTAGATCCTTCTGCACCGCCGGTAGTTTCTAGAATCACATGTAGGATTCTAGATTCTTCTCTACCACCATTCATTTCTAGATAATTCTAGATTTCCATCTGAATCACATACAGGATTCTAGATCCTTCTTCTGCCCCTATAAAATTGTAATTTCTCTAGCCAAGGAAAGCAAGCAAGCCAAGGCCCAAGCCTATTATGTAATGCAAAGTAATTTTTGTTCTCCAGTGATTGTTTTATCTATTTTGTTGTTTCTGACTGAGTAATCTTGTTGTGTCTCCATTTGTCTGTCTTTGAAATTCTTTTGCCGTCTAAGTCTTCTAGTATAAATCCATTGTGTGTTATGTATGCTCTGGTCTAACACTCTTTATATACCAACAACTTCAATTTTTATTTTGCTGAACCTCATTCAAAATATGCTTAACATATTCATAAATTAGTTGAAGTTGTAGATTGGAGTTGCATAGGTTTTATAATGCTGCTACTATATATTATCATCAAGTTTCAAAATCCCCAACCTAAAACTTTTGTAAAACAAATCATTGGTTGTTTAAACAAACATCGATGAAAAAAATATAACTATAACTTGCACCAGATGTTGCAAAGAAATGTTGTAAGGCGTAAATTAAAGAACAATTGTGACATGGGAATGGGAAAATCTAAATAAGAAGCATAGATGTAGCATAAATGAAATTCTAAAGCTGTATAAGCTGAAGTTGATTTAGGGAGCCTAAGACTATATTTTTTATTAATTATTGAATTAATATTGCTTCCTTTAAGCCATTTGATAGAAGCTTCATTTGTGCTTTTGCAAATCACCTAAATTTAATGACCAACTCAACACTTATTAATTTTCCCTAAAAGGTCTTTGGAACCTAAAAAAAGTAATAGATGTGATTTTGAAAGCTCTACAGTTGGCGAAGAAAATTGGCCAATTGTACTTCCTACTTCTATTATTTTTTCAGCGATAATACATGCCTAAATACCCACACTTTGCACTTAATGATTAATGCTTGCATGATTAATGGTATGTTGTCCTATGAATCTAATATTTTTATGCACTTACAATTAAGGGAGAAAAAAGATCCAAATAATGTATACTACAAGGACCAATAAACAGCCTATTTGATAATCCTTGCTAGGCTCAACAAAAGTAACATTACTACTCCTTAAATCCTTCACAGTCAATACAAATTCTATACAACACAAGGTTCATGCTGTTGTCAATCAAGCAATAGTTCTGATCGAGAATGCCACCAGATTCCTTCAATCTCATACAGTGATTAATGGACCAAACATAGGTGTACCAACTTGTTGTAGTGGCTGCAACACCCTCCAAAATTTTGGCATATATCCAATTTCGGAGCCTTCCTTGGTTTTTCCTTGATGATTTCAAACACTCGGGCTCATTCCACAATCTCTTTTCAATTCTTTACACCCTCTTTGCTTGACCGATCACCGTTGTCTTTTAGCATGTTGGTTGCAACGTCATGCTTGCGGTCTTGTTCTGGCTATGTTGAAGGTATGTCTTTGTTTGTACGAGTTGTTTTCTCTATGTAAACATTTTCCACACTCTCACATGAGGTTGTAAACAATGTCATGAAAGTGTCGTCACGGTCATTCAATGATCTATCTCAAGTGTAACACTTGTCACTCTCACCCTCTAGTCAGTCACACTAAGCATATGCTATCTTGTGGTTTGTGGTGTCTTATTGTCAAGTCATTTTGAGTGTGTGTTCGCAAGGTCATGTATACACAAGTTCACTCGCTCACGCACTTAACCATTTTTCTGAATATCTATCGACCGAACCACCCTCCATTAGTCGGACCTCCACTGAGCTGAACTGTGTAGTCTCAGCCCTTAGTGACCAAGCACTATTGCCTAGAAGTGCATAGAGATTGAGGTTGCCCTCTAGGTAGTATACACTGCGCAATTCTGGAATCAACATGGGTGACTATCACCCAAAACAGTGCAAAAATTTCCCAAGAAGCCATCTTAGTCTGCGCTTCCCACAAGCCTATCCATCAAGCCTCCCACTAGTCAACCAAAGAATCTGACTTGAGCAGTGACTCAGGGTTGCACTCATCTCCAAAACTAGGCAGTAGTTATCCAACCATCCTCCCTGCACTTCCTGAAGAAATTGTAGAGACATGAGGGATAGGCACCCGCTGCATTTTACTGCATTGTCCCAGGAAATTGCACAATCCCCCTAAAAACTATGTAATTTTCATTGAAAATCCACTTGCTTCCTAGGACCTCGCTCATCCCGGAAACTGTGTAGTCATGTCCTTCTTAAATGCCTCCTAGAACTGTGCAGTTATGACCAACAGGCTCTTGTAGCCCGATCTTGGCCTCCTCTAGAAAACTATATAGTTTTCATTGTCAGTGCCTCCTTTTGCCCATGTTGCATTCCCCAGAAAAACTACACAATTCTACCTCCCAGCTGAGCCATGTCCCGCAGATGTCACTGATGTCTCGAATTGCTTAACCTAGCCTCTCAGTGACTTCTGTGCAGTTTTTCCTAGCAGTGCCCTAGAGCTTCACATCTTGGCCTAAATGTGTTCTCTACAGTTTCAGAGCCTTACCCTCTCTCCCAGTCACTTGCACTTGGAAACAAAAGATAATGCATCATGGTAGACTAGGGGATTTCTGGATTTGATGTCGTCTCGTCATGAGTGATTGAACAAATAGGTACATGAATGGGACATGGCATGATGACGAACGAGATGAACAAGGAGTGCATGATAGGAGACTTGTTTGCTGACGGATGAACACATGAAGCATACCAAGTACCAGCAAAGGGGACACATGCATATGCAACATCAAGAGAAAACCAAGACCATCGAAGACTCCAAACACCTTGTCATGTGGAGGTGAAGCTATGATACACCAAGAGCATACTCACTACTCAGCAGCACAACAGCTCGACATGGACACCACCATCAACACGTACATACCAACAGTGTCATATCGAGTCATGTCATGAGTCGTATTAGCCACATCACTACTATAGACCATATGTGTTGTAATCAATGTAATGTAACATGGAAGTACAAGAGACCCACATATGAATTTGAAGAGTCATGTAAGTCAAACAGTCATGAGGGAAGTCGAAGAGTCACAAGGGTCAATTTCACCCCTGGCTATATATACCCCTCATTTGTATATGCAAAAGACTTTTCACCTTGGCTCCTTCAACATAGCCTTGAGTGTCTGTAGTCTTTTCTTTGAGGAGCGAGTAGTGGCTCCAACACCCCACTATTAGGGTTAGTGATGTATGGTGTATGGATGTGTCCTATAACTTTCACTTAATTCAGAATTTTGTTAATAAGCCAACACATTTTCACACATGTATTGTATTTGTTTGTAAGACTACTCTTTGGACTCTTGTAATGCATGTTGCTTTAACTTGTACTAAGATAGTTGAACTATTTCGGTTTTTTTAGTGCACACACTATTGGAAGTGTGTTGTATCAGTTGTTATCATTGTCTTGCCCATGTGGACTACTCCACCGGACACTAGACATACTTATTTTTTTAAACTTCGTAAAACGACTGTCGCACTTGTGTGGACTGCTCCATTGGGTGTTGTACGTGTTATCTATTCACTTTGTGTTTATGATTTCTGCATCCATGTGGACTACTCCGCTGGAAGTTGTGCAAATCCTATTGTGTTGTATGTCTCTACCTATGTTGAGACTATTCCCTCTCAACTTGAGACTCACTCTCACCCTCTCCCTCTGCAGTGAAAGAACTTACACACAAGTTACACTACACACTCACGAGGCACACGAACCTCGTAGTTTGAAGACTAAGTATACCACTCTCATGTGCTGAAAAGAAAGAGCTAAGGCATATATTTACAATAAATGACAACCAGGCCATCATACCGGATGGGACTCTTACACCAAATGGTGTGAGGTCTAGTTGGTACTTCATACCGGGGAGAACCCCTGAATGTTGGCGGGTGTAGCACCGTCAAAATTTATGGTGCTAGAAGGAGGCTTGAAAGTAGTTTGTGGCTGGATGTTTTCTTAACCCCACTCATCAATCATCTGGTCAAGGCAGTAATTCGTACTCTCTCTCACCTACATGCAGCTCTGAAGTTGGCTAATCCTCACCTCCCAGACCTGAGCACAAAATTTCATATCAACACCTCTACTTTGTCTGTCCCATCACCCATCAGTTTTCTAAAGTAGTTGGACTAATCCAAGGAATAAAAGATCTTCCATATGCATCAAAGAATCCAAAGACCACTCCCACAAGAGTTGTTGTCTCATTAGTGGAAGAAGCGGTTCTTGCCACTTTCGAAGGTCTAGAAGAAGCTATTGAGAATAGAGAGGAACCTTCAGTGTTCTGATAGGGAGAATAGGATACCCTTGTGATCTTGGGCTTAGGCTTCGGTAAAGGAGACAGAGGGGAAGGCAGCAGAGGAGGTGGAGGCGAAGATGAATGAACCGAATCAGAGGCGGAAGCATCAGATTTTGAAGAAGAAGGGTAAGAAGAAGAAGACATGGTTGATCAAAACTTGGAATGGATGGCCCAGGGACCATTGGCTCTCCTAGGTGCTTTGCACAAGATGCCAAGGCATGTGGAGAAGTTGTTGAAAAAGTTGACCCCAACAGAACAATGAAGGTAGAAGACCACTTGGACACATTCTACCTACATTTGCAGACACTCGAGGTATGTTATGATGAAGTTGCATGTAGATTCTTTTTGTGTACCTTGGATGGCAAAGCAACGATATGATATCATATCCTTCCTATCAAATCCATCCAAAACTAGGGTATGTTCAAGAGAATGTTTTTAGAAAAAAAATTTGATGACTGTAGGTTTTAATCCCATACAGAAATTACCTGCATACGAATTCTAAATCACAAGAAAAATAAAAATGCGAGAGGATAACCCATAAAACACATATACACAGAGATTTCCCACTGGATCTCAAAACCGAGACTACCAGCTTGATTTTTCATTATATTCCTTTCAATGTTACAATACATATTTATATACATGCCGAAGCATCCAATACCATGGACCGAAAACCATCGCGTCCAAAACTGTGGACCGAAAACCATAGGTAGGTTCGCCCAACCTAATATAGGGTCAAAAAAAATTTTCTCGGGGCCCTGCCCCGAACCCCGGTAGAGGGGGCTACCCGCCCCCCTCAAACCCCCGGACAGGGGGGCTGCTGCCCCCCCTGTGACCCCCCCGCTGCGCAATCGGCGCGGCGAAGGGGTTAGTTGTGGAAAGAATATAACACAACCCAACAATGACAAGACCACTACCATGTTGCTTAAAGAGGTGGGTAGTCTCAAGATGGAGTCGAAAGAGAAAGTGAAAGACTTTAACCAGAGGTTTTCACAAATCTTGAACAAGTTTGCAGTAGACACAAAACCTCATGAATCCATCAATGTCGACTACTACACATTTTCACTACCGACCAACATTACACAATTGGTCAAGAGAGTTGTGAAACAAATGTTACTTGAAAATTACAAGGAGGCGATCGTTGTGGAAAAGGACCTGCATGTGATTGGAGTCATAAAGGATGATGAACCAATGAAAGACTCCAAAGATGTTAGCAGGAGACCGCAGGCTACTATGAGTAAGGTGAAAGATATGGGAAGCAAGTGAAATTGAAACCCTTACTCATCTTGTCAATACCTTGACAACAAAAGTGTCTGAACTGAAGCAACGAACGGCCGAGACATATACTAGCAATTGGCCTCCCAGAAACCCGAGGAGGACTACGCCATTAGGCATCAACAACTACCTAGCTAAAATTGTGCAGAGCTCCAACTCAGTATTCCAGATGTAAATGTGCGAAAACAAAGATTTTTACTTATTCCATAATGACAATCACTCATAAAGGAATTGTCTGGATTAGAACTGAGTTACAAAATCCATATGTGACGGAGTGAAAAATATGGGAAACAATGCGGAGTGTCAAATGAAAGACAAGGATGATGAAGAATATGTTGCATTTGTTGAAGCACCAATTGCTGGGCAGGTGATCAACATGTATCAATGCACACGTGCAACATAGAAAACAAACATTGAGAAACAAACCCCAAAGTAAGATAATCGATACAATCTCAGAATTCAAGGGGCTCCCCTTACTGTTGGGGAGATGCAAGAAAATATTAAACTAATGATGAAGGTTGATCCACAAGCCTTCCCAATGCAGAAGACAAAAAGAAAGCCTGGGAAGCCATATGCAAACAAGAGTACATCCATGAGCAGTAAAATTCAGAACACTCTGCCAGATAGTACAAACATGAGTTTAACCCCAGACATCTCAGTGATTTTATCCACTCTTGACTACAATATTGTTGAATATATGAAGAAAACTCGTGCAAACATCTCTTTGTTTGAGTTAGCCAAGATCAAGGGTTAGCAGGATATTATGTTGCGTGCATCCATAGACAACACAACCTCTACTAGCAAGGGAGAAAGAACATCTCCTTGTCTACATACAATTGTGCTCAACACACTCTGGATGGAAGAAGAAAATTCTCTTTGCCCTCCACTCTTTCTTTCATTTGAAATCTTATTCTACAATTTTCACAATTGTTTGTTTGACTCTGGCGCTTTAGCTAACGTCATTCCACTCTCCATTGCCAAGAGGATCAATGAGCAATGGAGCAAGGCATTTTCACGGATCATCCAACTTCATTGAACATGAAAACCAGTCATTGATGAAATGTGGGATGTGATCATTCGATTATCTCATGACAACCAAGTTCACCAATGCATCAACATTGTCATTGTGGACATACCAGAAGCATATGGCTTACTGCTTAGTAGAGACTGGTCCAACAAGTTGAATGGATACTTCATCATAGACTGGTCCAACAAGTTGAATGGATACTTTTTCATAGACTGGTCACACTTATGGCTTCCGTACAAGGGAAAAAGCAACCAGATTTGGGTGTTATCCATGAGAAATATGAAATATAATGTCACTCCCATCAATGGTGAGAACAAATTGTTGGATTTCAAGGAACTCATGTTTGGTAACTACTTCCTGGAAACAAAGCGAGGATGTTATGTCACACAGCCAACCCCAACCCCACTAGACACACAGTTGGGTCTCCTTCCTTGCCCAACTTATGGAAATGAAACAAGTACGATACATTGTAACACCAGTAGTAGTAGTAGTTGTAAGACTAGTGCAACAAGCAATCCATGTACAAACAAGTTGTGGACCATGTATTTTGACAAATCAAAGACACATGATGGCTCTAGAGTCGAGTGTGTCTTGATAGACCCAATTCGTAGGAAACACTTGATCTCAAGCCGCTTGGAGTTCGAGTGCACGAACAACACTGCTGAATAAGAAGCACTCGTATTGGGCTTACACAAAGCCATTAGCATCAATTTTGTTCCGCTCAAAGTGGTAAGTGATTCAGAAATTGTGGTATGACAGGTACATAACACCATACACTATTTGTCACCTCATCTCAAAAGTTATCAACAAGAGGTATGGCAACTGATCTCTAACTTCTAAGCTTTGAATATCATTGTTGTGCCAAGAATGCATAATGGAGCTGTCATTGCCTTAGCTAACGCAACTGCTAGGATGACACTGCTTAGGGATAGGTTTACTATCGAAATTTTGTATAAGCCTTCTATCCATGACAACATAACTAACTTACACATTTTTTATGATGATCAACATATACTACACTTTATGGCCAACCTTGATGTCTTCAAGGATGAAACAATTGACGAAGATGAGCATGAGCAGTCTCTGTAAGCTGCAACTGATGACAAGAAAGGGAACTTCATCCCCAAGGGTGTGGTATCTCTCGAAAATATCTATGACTTCTAGAACAATTTCCAAGGGCCAAGGAACAACAAAACCCACAGTTCCACCATGATGCATGAGAAGATCAACTTGGGAATAGAACAAGATCCAAAGTTTGGGAATAGATCAAGCCTTTTTCCTCTTGCTTAAACAATACCAGGATGTGTTTGTGCAGACATTCGATGATCTAAAAACATGTTACACATGAATAATACAACATGTTATCCCGATCAAAGAATGGGTCAAGCCATTTCAGTAGAAGCTGAGAAAAGTACATCCATCACTTGAACCCCTCATATAGAAAGAACTGATTAAGCTATTGTAATGCTTGGATCATTTACAGAGTTCGTCATTCTACGTGGGCTTCTGACTTAGTTCCTATACGTAAGAAGTTCAGGGAGATCCTCTTATGCGCTGATTTCCAAAATCTTAACCGCGCCTTAGATGAAGACAACTACCCTGTGTCGTTGATGGAACATATTCTAAAGAAAGTATTCGGAGTAGAAACGTTTTCTCTGCTCGATGATTTTTCAGGATACAACCAAGTTCTGGCAGCGGAACCTAATAGATTGAAAACTACATTGCATACCAAGGGGGTACGTTTTCTTACAGAAGAATTCCATTTGGGCTTGTGAACATAGGCGCAACCTTTCAATGTGCCATGGACATCACCTTCCATGGACTTATCAGAGAGAGCATAGTAATTTACCTTGATGACGTGACAGTCTTTCCATAAAATGGTTAGACCACATACGCCATCTAAATAATATATTCGAGCGATGTCGAAAATACAGGATATCCTTGAATCCCAAGAAGAGCGTATTTGCAGTGTCTAAGGGGAACCTCCTTGGGCACATCATCACTAGGAGTGGGATCAAGGTTGATCCGGACCGAGTTCAAATGATCACATAGATGCCTCACCCAATCAACAAGAAAGCCATGTAGTCCTTCTTGGGGAAGACCAACTTCCTTCGGAAGTTAATCTCAGATTATGCGTAGACGGTGAAACAAATGCAAGACAAGATCAAGAAGGATGCATTCTACAACTAGGTTAAGAAGGAAAAGGATGCATTCACCTATATCAAGCAGACTATAGCAGATGCACCTGCACTTTATAGCCCAAACTTTAACAAGGATTTCTTGCTATACACCTTCACCTCTGACACTTTACTTGCTGTAGTACTCACTCAGAAGGATGAGTTGAACATCAAACGTCTCATCTCCTTCATGAGTGAAAACATGCAGGGACCCAAACTAAACTACCCCGCCATCGATGAACAAGAATACATAGTATACAAGGTGGTGAAACACTTTAGACCCTACCTGTTGAAGAACCATTACATAGCCTATGTGCCACACCCAACATTTAGATCACTACTTGTTCAACAAGAGTTGGGTGAAAGATGTGTAAATTGGATGATAGGCTTGCAAGAGTATGATCTTGACATCAATCCATTTCACATTATCAATGGTCATGGTCTCTGTAGAGTCACAGCTGAAAAAGTCCATGCACAAGAGGAAGAATAAGAGCTCACTAGTTGGGAGCAGGAAATCGAGATATATGATGTAAAGCAAGCACCACCCACTTCATACAGAGAATCTTGTTTCGAAGATGTGTGACAATACCTTAAGCATGGCACCATGCCCTCTCACTTCTCCATGAGGTAGAAGAGGGCACATTACCTCAAAGATTTACCTTGCCAATTGGTGCACGGAGTGCTTTATAGAAAGAACCACAACATATGTTTTCTCAGGTACCTAAAGGTTCAAAGAAGGTCTTGCATGATCTGCATGACGGACCAATTAGGGGTCACTTTGCAAGAAACACCACTGCGCACAAAGTCATGCGAGCTGGTTTCTACTAGCCCACATTATTAAAGGATTCACATGCTTATGCCCACAAGTGTTGGTTCTATCAACGATGCGCTACCAGAACATGAAGGTCAGCAACCCCGCTACACTCTATTGCAGTGAGTGGAGCATTTCAATAGTGGGACTTAGACATCATTGGGGAAATATTCCCACACTCATTGAAGAAGCATCGCTACATATTGATAGCTATTGACTACTTCAAATGGTGGACAGAATTAGCTCTGCTTAAGCAAGTGAATGAATAGGTAGTCATCAAATTTCTTCAACAGAACATAATCTCACGATTTGGTGTTCCAGTATCACTTGTTTTTTACAATGCAACTTACTTTTTGTCTTTAAAGATTTATGATTTTTCATTGCAATATGGTATCGTTCTTAAACACTTAGCTAACTACTTCCCACAGGGAAATGGTCTATCCGAATCTACGAACAAAAACCTTATCCGCATTATCAAGAAGATCATTTACTCTGAACAGAGAAACTGGCACTCTACTTTGACAAATTCCTTACGGGCTGACCTTGTAACACCCAAACCCTCTTTGAACACTTCACCATACTTCCTAGTTTATGGGAAAGAAGCCATACTCCTGCCGAACATCTACTTGCCTGCTCTCCAATTGTCCCAAGAATCCCAAGGCAAGCCATGTTTGTTAGTTCAGCGTAGGATGGATACACTTCACAAGATACATGAAGAACAGATGAAAGAAAAAGAAAAATTCACACTCCACCAGAACCGTATCAAGAGATGGTTTGGCAAGAAGTTTGCAAGGAATGCTAACTTCGATGTGGGTGACTTAGTCTTGAAATGGGACAAAACCCATGAAGACAAAGGAAAACATACGAAGTTTCAACCCCTGTGGATTGATCCATACATTGTCCAGGAAGAGCTTGGCCCACACATGTACCGTCTGCAATCACATGACGGGAAGATTACCAACCTTCTTGTCAATGGCCAAGACTTAAAGCATTATTTTTAGTAACTCGGGGCTACACCTTATGCTAGGTACATAGTCTTTTTACTACTTGTTTGTTTTCACTTTTCTTTGCTATTTTTGCTTTGTTTTGTGATCCAGGTCTGGGTGTGACAAAGGATCCTTCCAAGACCTTTTACTTTTTTGATGTGTTAAATTGCATTTTTAAAAGAACATTAATGAATACATCTGCATGTTGTAAAGAAGAGGAACATGCCAATCATCAACACATGATATAACAAGATGTTGATAACAAAGTTCGTCCAGGAGGGACTACGTCTCAAGCCCGAGTGTCAAGATGGTGTAGGCCGCTGCATTAAGTGCTGTCAATAGTGATGATGTACATAAGAGATGATGTCGCTATCATACAAGGAAAATGTCCTCATGCAAGAGTGGCTCCAAGAGATGTTCCACTATAGAAACCGTCAGTAAAAAAAGACTCCTATCAGTATGACATAAACTCATGCATGATGAGCATCCCACCAACATGGCATAAAAGGGATCTCAATGCAAACATACATGACAACAACATGAGTATCCCATCAACATGATGCCAAAGGGATCTCAAACAAAACATGACGAATCATGACAACAAGTACATCACATAGCTGATTCCACATCACATCAAGCAGGAATCATGAGACAAGTAAGAAATAGGATCCCACGTCAAACATCAAACAAGGACCTATGCAACACAATGCATAGCAAAAGAATTACATGAATGCACTGCATATACCTCACATCCAAGGGCCATCTGAATAAAAGGATGTCAACCTCTTGTAGTTGTTTGTGCCATCGATCTCATGACATCGACTCTCATGGAACAACTGTTGGCACGTTGAATGTTGACACCTACACTCCACTTAGAAAAGTGGCTGGAAATGAAATGAGCAAATGGAAAATCTAAATGCACCATCATATTTGTGGCATCGAATAGTGCAAAATCGACTGTCAAATTTCTGAATTCTGAGAAAGTGAGAATCTGGGGCTTAAGGAATCTTTTAGATTCCCCTAGATTCCTAAAAGATTCCCTCCTCTGGGTCCTCTACAAATATGCTGCTCAGATCAGGAAACTGACTATGCCATCGGGTTCATGTCATTGAGAGGTGTAAGATTGACATAAAGTTTGTCCAATTTGGACACAACGAAAATTTCACCCTCCTAGAAATTTTGCTCAGTCATGGTTCCACCTGCATAAAAATTAATTAAAAATTAACTCCGCCTCGTTTTCCATGCCCACTCCTGGTTCCTCCATCTTCTTGGGCGCACTGTGAAAATAAGGGTTTATATAAATTCCCTGGCAAATTTTCCAACGAATTGGTTTGGCATGTTGGTAAAATTAGTAGTTTGTTGAGGAAGGGTCAGGTGGTCAAACCCCACCCCTCCCATTTTAATATATTATGGTTTTTGTTTAAACAACCGTAAACATTTTTGTTGGGGGTCGGTTCCACATTGGGCGGCTAGCTCCCCATAACCTCTGTAATGCTGTGTATTAATGGGTATGAGGGCATATGTTTTGGAATGGCGTGGAGGTGGTTGCATTAAGTTTAGGTGTTCAATGTGGGGCCGCCGTGTGGGCGGGGCCGGCCCTCCCATTAGCCGTGGGTTCAACTCCCACTGGCTTCATTGATGGCATATTTTTACGTGTAGTGGGGCATGGGTCAGGTCCACTAGAGGTGGCCTACCCACAACTCCCTTTAATGTTAACCATAATATATGTGCGGGAGTGGGTTGGAGGCTCGGGGGGTTGATGGCCACCGAGTCATGTTTTAATGTAATTTAAGGTTGTGATTGGGTTTGGTGGTTGTCGAGGGTCATGGCCCGTCAGCCAAAGATAATTTGGTATTTTGGTTGGGGTGTGGCGGGGGTGGTGGCCTGCCACCTCATAATTATTATTTTTTTTGGATTTTTAATAATATGGTTTTTTCTTTTAATTTGTCTAACATAAGGGTTATTAGACAAATTAAAGAGGCCACAATTTCACTCGCTTTCGGGAGCTAAGTTTCATGCCCCAGGGTCAGTCAAATTGTAGGACACTTAAACCTGGCCCACAGCCCAACTTTGACCAGAACTTTGACTGGCTTGTTCTCCCTCATATGAACTTGGATTGATGAACAGTTCACACCACCACAATAAGGACGACGCGATCTATGCTCTGATCCTAGTTCGAAATCATTCTGAGCACTTTGATTTTCGAGCTTTCATAAGCCCTCTTTGTCCTGTGTGTGTCTCTAGAGCCACCTAGATCAATCCTCCCCACTGAGGAGCTTTTGGTCCTACAAAAGCATGAAAAATAATCTGCAACTTCTCTGTACCTTGTTTGCATCACAAGGATCCTTAAAGGTCTCGCTTCCATCTCCTTCACCTTTTTCTTCGGAGCCTTAAGCGATGAGTCAACCTTGCAACCTCTGCAACCTATAGTACATTGTTTTTGCAAATTACATACTTGACTCTCATGACCAACAAATGACCCAAGCATCCCATACTTTCCAAGAGTTTATAACACATACTCGATGCTCAAGTTTACATCAAGATGGACACAATACTCCAGCGACGAAAACAAGGCCAACATATAATTGTTGCTTCAACAAGTGAGGGAAAACACTTCATCACTGCAACACATGATTTACAAAGATAAGTCCAAACACCATTTTTTTTACAAGTGATGGAAACACAACATCACTTTCAGAGTGTAAAATGTGACTCAAAATAATACCAGACATCATTGTTGTTGAACAAGTGATGGAAAGCACATCATCACTTTTACATTTTAAAATGCAACAAATGATTTACAAAAGCACGAGCATGAAACGCTAACATGCCGAGAAACTATTTTTCATTTATTGCTGTGAATGGGCCATCCCACGGTTTTTCTTGTCGAACAATTGTTTCACCTGGGTCATGCATCAACACTTTGTCTTTAAGGTGCTTCTTTGGATGGAGCCTCCAACAAGTAGCTCTTTGATGGCCATTTCTATTGCAATGACTACAATACATCTTCTTTCTACAGATCTGTTTAACATGTTTCTTTACTTGTTGTTGAGAGGGTCTTTCATGCCTTATCCTTTTGTGTGCTGCCATTCTTTTTTAGCACATAGAAAATGTATGGTTATGTAATCCACAAAAGGTACATGTTTTTTGATTTTGTGCTTTACATTCATCTTTAAAAATATTACTGTAATCGAAATGAACATTCGAATTTCGAGAGTGGTTATACTTTTCCTTGTCGTCTCTAGTGTAAGTATGGCAATGAGAGATGGCCTCAGCTCTTTCCTTGCAATGGAAACTTCCATGGGATGATGGGGATGTTTTCCCATCTTTCTCTTTCCTCAATGATTTCGACGTTGTCTCAGAAGATTCTGACACCTTTGAGCATTCTCCCTCTGTGTATCTCAAGCCTGCAAATTGAGGTCTTTGCACAACCTCCAATGGTCGAGTTATGCCTTGGTTATTAAAACCAAGTTTTTCTTCCTCCTCATGCCTCGTCCTTCTAAGGAGCCTCATGTTTGTCCATGTAATTGGGATCTCCAAATATCCAATAGAGATCATACTATGTGAAGACGAAACTAAAAGGAAATCAACATATTTTACCTCCTCTGTCGATTTGGAAAGAATTGATGAGGGTTGCTCATCATCTGTTGTTGGTGGTTCACTAGCTATCTCGACGCATTCCCCAAATTCTTTTCTAACATACCCAAGCCCTGCCTGATGGGGTAATTCTTCTACTTTGATGGGGTTGACAATTCCTTGGCCATTAATGGCCAAGACTTTTCCTTCATACCCCATTTTCTTCAATATTTGGAGCCAATTCCTGTGTATGATTTTCAAAAACAGTGAAACTATCATCACGACACATACATGAATTCAGAGAATTACATTTTACCTCACATGGGTCACATTGCGGCTTTTCCAAGGCCTTTTCCTTTGCTTGTAGCTGTCGTAGCAAACTATGTTTCTCCTCTTTCTCTTCATGTAGATGCATCGTCAATTCAATGTTATCTGTTTGAAGCTTTTGGTTGTTGTGCTTCAGTTCTTCTAGGGCCTCTTCTACAGCTCGCAATTGAAGCTGCAATCGCTCCTTTTCCTCTGTCTCTTTTTTTAGAGTTTTATACATTATTTCCACCCTTTTGGAAATTTTGAGCATGGTCTAGTACATCACTTTTTCATCCTTTGTCGATGTACGTTCCATTGTTCACGCTTGCAATTCACAACACAAATACCGCTCTGACACCACTTGATCTAGGTTCGGGTGTGACAAAGGAATCTTCCAAGACCTTTTACTGTCATGATGTGTTAAATTTCATTTTTAAAAGAACATTAATGAATACATCTGCATGTTGTAAAGAAGAGGAACATGACAATCATTAGCACATGAAATGACAAGACGTTGATAACGGAGTTCATCCAAGAGGGACTACATCTCTGGGCCCTAGTCTCAAGATGGTGTAGGCTACTGCATTAAGTGTTGTAGATAGTGATGATGTACATAAGAGATGATGTCGCTATCATACAAGGAAAATGCCCTCATGCAAGAGTGGCTCCAAGAGATGTTCAGCTACAAGAACTCTCAGTCAAGAAGGAGTCCTATCAGTATGACATAAACTCATGCATTATGAGCATCCCACCAACATGGCATAAAAGGGATCTTAATGCAAACATACATGACGACAACATGAGTTTCCTCGTTTTCCATGCCCGCTCCTAGTTCCTCCATTTGCTTGGGTGCACTGTGAAAATGAGTGTTTATATAAATTCATCGACGGATATTCCAACGAATTGGGTTGGCATGTTGGTAAATTTAGTAGTTTTTTGAGGAGTGGTCAGGTGGTCAAACCCCGTCCCTCCCATTTTAATATATTATTGTTTTTGTTTTAAACAACTGTAAACATTTTTGTTGGGGGTTGGGTCCGCATTGGGCAGGCCACCCCCCATAACCTCCATAATGTTGCGTATTAATGGGTATGAGGGCATATGTTTTGGAATGACGCGGAGGTGGTTGCATTAAGTTTAGGTGTTCAATGTGGGGCTGCCGCGTGGGTGAGGCTGGCCCTCCCGCCAGTCCTGGATTCAACTCCCACCAACTTCGTTGATGGTGTATTTTTATGTGTAGTGGGGCGTGGGCCGAGTCCACCAGAGGTGGCCCGCCCACAACCCCCTTTAATGTTAATATATGTACGGGAGTGGGTTGGAGGCTCAGCAGGGTGATGGCTGCTGAGCCATGTTTTAATGCAATTTAAGGTTGTGGTTGGGTTTGGGGGCTGTCGAGGGTCATGGACCATCAGCTAAATATAATTTGGTATTTTGGTTTGAGGGGTAGTGGGGGTGGTCGCCCGCCACCTCATAATTATTGATTTTTTTGGATTTTTAATAATAGGGTATTTTTTAAAAATTTGTCTAACATAAGAGTTATTAGACAAATTAAAGAGGCCACAATTTCACCCACTTTCGGGAGCTAAGTTTCATGCCCCAGAGTCAGTCAAATTGTAGGACACTTAAACTTGGGCCACAACCCAACTTTGACCAGAACTTTCATTGGCTTGTTCTCCCTTATACGAGCTCGAATTGACGAACCATTCGCACCACCACTATCGAGGAAACGAGATCTATGCTCTGGTACTAGCTTGAAATCATTCTAATCACTTTGATTTTTAAGCTTTCATAAGCCCTCTTTGTCCTATGTGTGTCTCTGGAGCCACCTAGATCATTTTGTTTTGTTTGCTTAATATCATTCTATTTTTTGTTTTTCCAATAAGTACTACCCTCTATTGAGTTCTGGCTTTTGAATGAGTATGTGGCTGAGATCCAAAGAGTCTTGTGACATTACAACATTTGGTCAGTCATGTTTATGTCTTCTCTATGCCTGGTTATAACCTTCAGACAATGATGTCTTGACGGAAAATATGAGCTATATGTAAGGGAAGCTCTAGTCCAACCATGAACATGTGTCCACATTGGAAAACCTGATGCTTGTACTCAATCTTCTTCTTTGTGTGTTCAAGCTCATTCGAGTAGTAGAAATGAAGAAGGGGAAAATATAAATGAGAAAATCTAATTTAGAGGTCTTACATGCTTCTCTAAAGTAAAACCTCTTCTACCCTCAATAGGTCGAGATCCCTCTTTCACCCCAAAAATAAATAAGTTCCTATGCACATTCCTCTTCTCAAAAGTACAAAGACAAAAGAAGAGAAAGGCTTCCTACACAGAGAGGTGAAGCATGCAACTCCACCAAGGTACTGACCAGGCTTTCTGGCAGTGCAACAATGTGAGTGTTACTACGTGACTTCGCCGGGGTACTATCCAGGCTTGCTAGCAACAGAGAAATACCAGAGATGAAAAATTATACTCTGGAAATTTTAAACTCAAGAGCTAAACTACCCTCCCCGATTTTCAAACACTGTGATCAAGTTGAAACTTGTTGTTTTTTTTACTGAGTTGGAAAAAGGTGAACCATTTTGTCCATGGGGTGGGGAAACTGAAGTAACCCGCACAACAATTCAATACTCCCTTATAGACCAAGGCCTTGTGCTGTCAAAAAACCATAACAGAGAAGTTGGTATTCAACTAGTGTGTCGCCAAGTGTTGTAACGACTGCAACACCCTCCAAAATTTTGGCCTGCATCCAATTTCAAAGCCTTCCTTGTTTTTTCCTTGATGGTTGAAAACACTTGAGCTCATCCCATGAAATCTTGTTGAGTCTTTACACCCTCTTTATTTGACCAATCACCGGTCATCTTTTAGCATGTTGGTTGCCCTATCATGGTTGCAGGCTTGTTCTGGCTATGTTGAATGCCTGTCTTTGTGTGTACGAGTTGTGTTCACTATGTAAACATCTGTCACACTCACACACAAAGTTGTAAACAATATCATGCAAGTGTCGTCACAGTCGTTCAATGATCTATCTCAAGTGTCACACTTTTCGCTATCACCCTTTGGTCAGTCACACTAAGCATATGTTGTCTTGTGGTTTGAGGTGTCTTGTCATCAAGTCATGTTGGGTTTTTGTTTGAAATGTCATTTATACACGAGTTCACTCACTCACACACTTAACCATTTTTTCGAAGATCTGTCAACCAGACCACTGTCCATCATCCAGACCTCCACTGAGCTGCACTACGTAGTCTCAGCCCTCAGTGACCAAGCACTATTGCCTATAACTATGCATAGATTGAGGCTACCCTCTAGGAAACCTACACTGCACAATTCTGGAATCAACCTAGCTGATGATCACCCAAAACAATGCAGAAGTTTCCCAAGGAGCCATCAATGGTAAAACACCAGAGATGAAAAATTATACTCCGAAAATTTTAAAGTCACGAGATAAACTACCCTCCCCGATTTTGAAAGACTGTGATCAAGCTGAAACTTGTTTTTGTGTTTGAATGAGTTGGAAAAATGTGAACCATGTTTGTCCATGGGGTGGCGAAACTGAAGTAACCCACACAACAATTCAATACTCCCTCGTAGACCAAGGCCCTATGTTGTCAACGAACTGAAACAAAGAAGGTGGTATTCAACTAGTGTGTCGCCAAGTGTTGTAGTGGCTGCAACATCCTCCAAAACTTTGGTCTACATCCAATTTCAGAACCTTTCTTGGTTTTTCATTTATGATTGAAAACACTCAAGCTCATCCCATGAACTTTGTCAAGTCTTTACACCCTCTTTATTTGACCAATCACCAATCGTATTTTATGTTGGTTGTCCTGTCATGGTTGCAGTCTTTTTCTGGCTATGTTGAATAACTGTCTTTGTGTGTACGAGTTGTGTTTGCTATGTAAAAATCTGTCACACTCACACACAAAGTTGTAAACAATGTCACACAAGTGTCGTAATGGTCGCTCAATGATATATCTCAAGTGTCGCACTTGTTGCTCTCACCCCTTGGTCACTCATACTAAGCATATTTTGTCTTGTGGTTTGAGGTGTCTTGTCATTGAGTCATGTTGATTATGTGTTTTCAAAGTCATGTATACACGAGTTTAATCGCTCACGCACTTAAACATTTTTCCGAAGATCTGTCGACCAGACCACCCTCCATCATCTAGACCTCCACTGAGCTGCACTGCGTAGTCTCAGCCCTCAGTGACCAAGCACTGTTGCCTAGAACCATGCAAAGCTTGAGACTACCCACTGGACAGTCTACGCTGCACAATTCTAGAATCAACCTGGTTGACGGTCACCCAGAACAACACAGAAGTTGCCCAAGAAGCCATCTCAGTCTGCATTTCCTGCAATCCTATCCATTAAGCCTCCCACTTGTCAACTAGAGAACTTGACTTGAGAAGTGACTCAGGGCTGAAATCATCTCCAAAACTGTGTAGTAGCTATCCATTCTACCTTGCTGGACTACCTGAAGAAATTTCATAGATATGAGGGACAGGCACCCACTACCTGTCACTGCATTGTCCCAGGAAATTGCGCAGTTTTGTGAGCTAGTCCCCCTATTGGCCTTCTCTCCACTCCTCCTAAAAACTGTGCATTTTTCATTGATATTCCGCCTACTTCTTAGCACCCCACTTAGCTTGGAAACTCCATAATCAGGTCCTACTTGACTACCTCCCAGAACTACGTAGTTCTGATCAGCAGGATCCTCCAGCCCGATCTCAACCTCTTATAGAAAACTGTGCAGTTTTCACTCCCAGTGCCTCCTACTACTCATGTTGCTTTCCCTGGAAAAGCTATACAATTACTCCTCCCGACTGAACCATATCCCATAGATGACACTTCCATCCTGGACTTCCCAACCCAGCCTCTCAGTGATCTCTGCGCAATTTTTCTCGATAGTGCCCCGAAGCCTCACATCCCAACCTAGATGTGCTTTGTGTAGTTTCAAAGCCTTGTTCTCTCTCCGAGTCACTTGCACCTAGAAAAGAAAGATGATGCATAGTGGTAGACTAGGGGATTTATGGATTTCATGGCATCTCGTCATGAGTGATTGCAAAAATAGGTACATGAATGACGCATAGTGTGATGACGAATGGGATGAATAAGGAGCACATGCTAGGAGACTTGTTCATGGATGGATGAACACATGAAGCATACCAAGTACCAGTGAAGGGGACACATGCACATGCAACATCAAGTGAACACAAAGACCATCGAAGACTCCACATACCTTGTCATGCAAAGGTGAAGCTATGATTCACCAAGAGCACGCTCACTACTCAATAGCACAACTTGACATAGACACCACCATCATCATGTACATACCAGTAGTGTAATGTTGAATCATATCATGAGTCATCTCGGCCACATCACTACTATGGTCCATACGTGTTGTAATTAATGTAATGTGATGTGGAAGTCCAAGAGACCCACATATGAAGTTGAAGAATCATGTCAATTGAAGAGTCATGTAGGTCAAACAGTCATGAAGGAAGTTGAAGAGTCACAAGGGTCAAGTTCACCCTTGGCTATATATAACCCTCATTTATATATGCAAAATACTTTTCACCTTGGCTCCTCCCACATAGCCTTGAGAGTTTGTAGTATTTTCTTTGAGAAGCGAGAAGTGGCTCCAACACCCTACTACTTGGGTTGGTGATGTATTGTGTACATATGTGTCTTGGAACTTTCGCTTAATTTAGAATCCTGTTAACAAGCTAGCACGTTTTCGCACATGTATGTATTCATTTGTAAGATTATTCTTTAGACACTTGTAATGCATGTTGCTTTAACGTGTACTAAGATAGTTGAACTATTTCAATTGTTTTAGTGCATACATTTTTGGATATGTGTTGTATCAATTTTTATCGTTGTCTCGCTCGTGTGGACTACTCTGTAAAGCACTAGACAGAGTCATTCTTATAAACTTCTTATAATGACTTTCACACTCATGTGGACTACTCCATTGGGTGTTGTATGTGAGATCTATTCACTTTGTGTCTGTGACTACCGCATCTGTGTGCACTACTCCACCATGAGTTGTGTAGATCCTACTGCGTTGTGTGTCTCTAACTGAGTTGGGACTATTCCCTCTCAACTTGAGACTCACTCTCACCCTCTCCCTCTGCAGTGAAAGAACTTAGACACAACTTACACTAAGCACTCACCAGGCACATGAACCTCGGCATTTGAAGACTAAGTATACCACTCTCATGTGATGACAAGCAAGATCTAAGGCATATCTTAATTAAGATAAATGGAAATCAAACCATCATACCGGATGGGAATCCTACACCATACGATGTGAGATCTAGTTGGGACTTCATGCTGGGGAGATCCCCTAAATGTTGGTGAGTCCAACACCGTCAACACATCTGCAATGACTTATGTCATTTTATGGCGGTTGTCATGTCAAAATCAATGCGATACAATTAAGTCACCTTTAAGTAGAATCTATTGCACTTTCTATACAAGGTTGTTTGTCCTATCATTACTCATTATGGCTAAAATAAATTTAGTGGTCACTATAAACACTTGGACCACAATCTGTAATTATGATGCATTTTTGTAGAGCAAATATTCCATAGTAGCCTCAAGAAAGGATGCAAATTGGTGTTGGACTATTTTTCTTGGATAAGCTTAAACTGTGCATACAAAATTCACTCATACCAAGGGATAGTTTAAAGCTTAGACATTGCCGACTCATAGAAGATGCCTTAGATTTGTAAGTTCAGATATTTTTATTCCTAATATCTAAAACCACTTCTAGTAGTTTAGAAATGGCTCCTCTTCCATTGCCAAAAATCAGTGGTTTTGTGGCAAAATCTATGAGATTTGTTTCCCTGAAAAAAATTAATAGTTATAAAAATTCTTCAATTGAATCATTGTTATTGTTGTAGTGGAAATTGGAATGATATTAACTCCCATCCACTTGTTGTCTATGTTAAAGGATTAAATTACATTTACAATGAGAGATAAATAAGATCCATGACTTTGATCTTCTAAAATAATATTTATCTTCCATGAAAGGGTTCCATTAGAAGTATATCTTGAAAGGCTATGAAATAATGAACAAATTTTAAAAATAAAATTGAAATTTCCAAAATAATTGATGCAAAAACTTCAAATGCAATAATAATCCATAGTAAAATTGTAGATTGTTTCACCCATAACCAACTAAACTACAAAATTCAGGAAGCTAACCAATTACTCTTTCCTATGGGTTAAAAGCATACAATGAAGACAACTTAAGAGACCTAAGAGCATATAGTTGGAGGCAATATTTTCATGGATGGTTAAGTTCATATATTCAGGTCATGACCATTGACAATTCGAGAGAACATGTACAAACATTAAAAGTAATAACCATATTGACCTTTCCTTGACATAAAATGCAAAGCTTAGTGGTAGACAATTAAAATTTTATTAAAATGTTCAATATCAATAGTGAAAAACAATCATCAACATTTCAAGAAATAATAATTCCCTTACTAAGATTACGGTGTGAACATGCAATCATTATGCAACATAGATCAATCTCTATAGGTGGTAGATTTCACTTGAATGTAACAAATTGAAACTCCCTCTAGTTGATCTATGTTAAATATGAGAAAATAATTCTTAACTAAATCACCTTAAAACATATCATCCATCTCTGAAAATATACTGGAAGAGATCAGTGCCTTCATCCCATCTTGAACATCTTCATTTTTAACATAAAATAATTAGTTTTAATTTCCCTATCATATTTTAGCCAATTATATTGATAAATTAACAAAATAAGGCTCATTCAAATAATTGACTAATAAATTTAAATAGAGAAGAAACACAATTTGTAGAATGTAGTAACAAATGGAAACTTGTAAACAATTGCTATCATATAAAACTAGCAATTATTAGAATCAAATTTAAAACTCAAAGAAAGAAAAATGGAATTAAAAGCAAAGAAACAAGTTCTTATAACATATGCACATACATACATGAAACCAACAAAAACTCATATGCAGTTCAATTGTATACCCTGGAGTTTGATCGACATAAAACCTACCCAACTGAAGCATTTATACAAGGTTCAAAAGAGGTGTACTAGATGCAATGAATTATATCATTTTACTGATGTTGTCTTGTCAAAATCAATGTGATGCAATTAAGTCACCATTAAGCAGAATCTCATTGCAATTTCTATACAAGGTTGTATGTCCTATCATTACTCATTATGACTAAAATAGCTTTAGTGCTCACTATTAAGACCTGGACCAAAATCTATAAGTATGATGTAGTTTTGTAGAATAAATCTTCCATAGTAGCCTCAAGAAAGGATGCAAATTGGTGTTGGATTGTTTGTCTTGGATAAGCTTAAACTGTGCATACATAATTCACTCATACCAAGGGATAGTTGAAACCTTAGACATTGCCAACTCACAGAAGCTGCCTCAGATTTGTAAGTTCAGATATTTGTATCCCTAATATCTAAAACCACGTCCAGTAGTTTAGATATGGCTCCTCTTCCATTGTAAAAAACCACTCGTTTTGTGGCAGAATATGTGAGATTTTTTTCGTAAGAAAAATTACTAGTTATAAAAATTATTCAATTGAATAATTTTTACTTTTGTAGTGCAAATTGGAATGATAGTAACTCCCATCCACTTGTTGTAGATGTTAAATGATTAAATTTCATTTAAAATGAGAGATAAATAAGATCCATAACTCTGATATTCTAAAACATTATTCATTTTCCATGAAAGGGTACCGTTAGAAGTATAACATCTTGAAAGGCTATGAAATAATGAAAAAAATTCAAACTAAATAATAATCCATAGGAAAATTGTAGATTGTTTCACCCATAACCAAATAAACTACAAAATTCAGGAAGCTAACCAATTACTCTTTCCTATGGGTTAAAATCATACAATGAAGACAACTTAAGGGACATAAGAGAGTATAGCTGGAGGTGATCTTTGCAAGAATGGTTAAGCTCATATATTTAGGTCAAAACCAATGACAATTCGAGAGAACATGTACAAGAATTGAAATTAATAAACATGTTGACCTTACCTTGCCATAAAATGTAGATCTTAGTGGTAGTCCGTTAAAATTTTAATAAAATATTCAATATCAGTAGTGAAAACCAATCGTCAAGATACCAAGAAATAATAATTCCCTTACTAAGATGACAATGTGAACATGCAACCATTATGCAACATAGACCAATCTCTAAAGGTGACATATTTCACATGAATGTAACAAATTGAAACTCTCTCTAGCTTCTCTATGTTAAATATGAGAAAATCATTCTTAACTAAATGAACATAAAACATATCCTCCATCTTTGAAAATATACTGAAAGAGATCAGTGCCTTCATCCTAGCTTGAACATCTTCCATTTTAACAGAAAATAATTATTTTTAATTTTCCTATCACATTTTAGCCAATTATATTGATAAATTAACAAAATAATTCACACTCACATAATTAAATAATAAATTTAAATAGAGCAGAAACACAATTTGCATATTGTAGTAACAAATGGAAACTTGTAAACATTTGCTACCATACAAAAAACTAGCAATTCTCAGAATCAAATTTAAAACTCAAAGAAAGAAAAATGGAATTGAAAGAAAAGAAAACAAGTTCTTATAACAGATGTGCTTCATCTTGAAGTTGAAGCTTGTAGGCACATACATAAATGAAAACAACAAAAACTCATATGCAGTTCAATTGTATGCCCTAGATTTTGAGCTGCATAAAAGCTATCCAACTAAAGCATTTATACAAGGCTCCAAAGAGGTCCCACAAAAAATTCGTCGACGATTCCAGCGACGTGGTAATATACAACTTGGTACCTTCAACAATAGATTCTTAGACGAATCGTAAAGTACTAAGTGGTTCAGTTGCATAGACCTTGTTATCACCTAGAACTGCAGTCACATGTACATAAATGTTGTCCAAAAAACTTCATTGTCAAAAATGGGTGTCAAATGGTTGTTGTCCTATGTTTGTTACTTAGGGATCATGTTTTAGAAAGATATTGATGTAAATCATTTTCAAATACCGTTAGTCATCCTCCATCATGATTGTATAAGGCATGTCTTATCTTGTATACGTCACTGGCCCTTTTCGCATTTCCGCAGCGCAGTTTTATTGGCTGATTTTGCAGCGCAATGATGTTTTAGCTTTTTCGCAGCGTGTCAGTAACCAGCGATTTCGTAGTGCCTTTTTCTAATTTATAACTATCTGCGCTACAAGATCGCGGATTCGGGGATTTTGCAGCGCAGATTCTTGAAATGTCATGTCTGGGGGGATGAGTCATTGTGTCTGTCCGTTTATTGTCAGTTGGCGTCCTTTCCAAGCGATTATGAGCCATCATTCCACCAATAGGTTCATAGCCACGCACATAAAAATCATTCAAACGGTTTTGTAATGCATGGTAGTGTCATGATGTTTGTTAATGATGCATGAACTGACCCGCTTGTATGATAAGACTGTTAAATTTCAAAGGAGCCCGAGTTTCTTCTTTAAAAGAACCTGATTGCAAGTGAGCCTGCGTTCCAAAATTTGAATTTTCCCTTTGAGTTGAAGCTGGTGGTGTTTCTTTGTGCGAAATATTTCAAAGCGAAATGGAGAAGAAGGGGCATCGGTCTGGAAGATGTCAAAGAACAGAACCTGAGGGATTGGATCTTGCATTAAGAGATGAAGGTGTAAGAAAATCTTTTAAGGATGCTGGTTCCTGGAGATTTTGTGAGAAGTTGCAGGGTGGGCATGCTGAGGTAACAAAAGAATTTGCCTTAAATTTTACAGGTTTAAATTCTAAAGTGTCTATGTTAGAATTCCCAGTATCTCCAGAGGCTATTGCTAATGTGACTGAAATTCCGAGAGGAGGGCAGGAGTGGTTTAAAAACTTCAAATTTGATATGAACCCCTGCAAGGAATTCTTGAA
>APFE030052715.1:107759-127522 GCA_000404065.3 Pinus taeda | reverse complement strand
GTCTTATATAAAGTGCGTACATACCCGCAGGATACCCATTCATTGGGTGTGTACCCCTAGTGCACACACTTCAAGGCAGTTAAGTGCCCACACATGGGGTTTCTCATGGTATTTAGCCAACGGTATTGGGTTATCATGGTTTTGGCCCGTGGTATTGTTTATTTTATTATTATTATTGAGCCCCATGATCCTTGATTTGAGGAAGAGCTTTCCTATATAAAGCAAAGGAGATCATTTGGCTTAAGCATGTTTTTGGTTGAATATCTTATGAGGGTAAGATCTAGTCTAGATCTAAATAAGGTGAATCTACTGATGGACTAAGATCTCTTCGGTGCATGTTCAGATCTGTAGATCTGACTGTCTGGGTTCTTTCTGAAGTCTTGAAATCATCTATGCCCGAAGGTACATAGGCACAGTGAGAGAAAAGTGCGTACATACGCAGGAGCGTAGCGTTTCAGGTGCGCCGGTACGCAGGCACAGAAGGGTTTCAGGTGCGCCGGTACGCAGGCACAGAAGGGTTTCAGGTGTGCCAGTACACAGGCACAGAAGGGTTTCAGGTGCGCCGGTATGCAGGCACAGAAGGGCTTCAAGTGCGGATGACCGCAGGCAGTTCAATGGACTCAGAGCGAGGTACGCAAGCTAGAAGTTGAGCAGAGTGCGTACTTGTATGCAGGCTAGCAGTTGAGCAGGGTGCGTACTTGTATGCAGGCAAGAAGTTGAGCAGGGTGAGTACTGTAAGAAGGCAAGCAGTTGAGCAGGGTGCTTACGTAAGCAGGCTAGCAGTTGAGCAGGGTGCTTACTTCTCTTAAAATTTTTGTTTATCATTGTTGTGTTCTGGGTTTGGTCCTATTATTGTTGATCTGGTTACTACAGTTGACTGGGTGATTCTCTTATACTTGATGATCATTTGATGCTTATGGATCCAGTTTGAAAATTTATGAAAAGTGGTCCTTGTAAGAAAAGTAGTAAGGGGTTGTAGCTCCCTTCCAGGAGAAACTGGAAAATGAGAGAGAGTTATAGCTCTCTGCAGGTTGCAACCTGCGTACTGGTAAAGGACTACACCAGTACAAAACCATTGTAAAAGGAGTTTCTAATTTGAAAGAAGATAGAGACATATTGCAGCAGGTGGTTTTCACCCACATTGGGTTTCCACCTTACATCTTGTGTTCTTGGTGTGTGACTATCTGTTTTCTTTGTTCATGCTCATTATTTTATGGTACTGACATGCAAAACTAATTCAAAGAACAAATAAGGAAGATTTATAAAAAGAAGTAGATAATACTGATTCACCCCCCCCTCTCAGTATTATTTCCAACACATACTCCAATTTAACCTTTTGTTCAAGCACTTGTTCTTGTAGAAAATGGTACTTAATGGGTATGTTCTTGGTCTTGGAGTGCATGACAGGATTTTTCTAAATATTGATTGCAGTTGTATTATCACATAGAATGGAGATGGGTAGAATACAAGTGATCTAAATGTCTTGCAATATTTTCATCATCCAAAGTAATTGTGTGTAGCAAGATGCAACAACCTCATATTCTGCTTCAGCTGTAGATAAGGCAATCGAACTTTATTTCTTGCTGAACCAAGACACAAATCGTGAACCCATATAGAATGCTCCTCCACTCGTACTCTTTTGATCGTCCACATTTCCTACCCAATTTTCATCTGTATAAGCATGAAGAGTAAGGTCTGTATCTTTAGGATACCATAGACCAAAGTCTTGAGTTCCTTGAATATATTTTAAAATTATTTTTACCGCATGAAGATGTGACTCCTTTGGATTTTCTTGGAACCTTCCAACAATTCCTACTGCATGCATGATATCAAGTCTAGTACCTATTAGATAAAGAAAACTTCTAATCATAGATTTGTAAGTTGGTTGGTTCACTAGTGGTAATTCATCGTTAGAACTGAGACTGCATCCTGTTAAATTTGGAGTACATACAGATTTAGAATCTTCCATTTCGTACTTCTTCAAGATCTACTTGAGATATTTGGTTTGTGAAAGAAAGATACCATCTTTTGTTTGTTGTACTTGTAGACCAAGAAAATAAGTAAGTTCACCAAGTAAGGACATTTCAAATTCTTTCTGCATTACTAAAGAAAAAATTCTGACTAATGGATTCTTCATTGCTACCAAAAATGATATTATCAACATAAACAACAATAATTAGCAGTTTATCATTTTCAATCTTTGTGTATAAATTACTATCTGCAGAACCTTTTGTGAAACCTTGTTGTTGTAGATATTTGTCAAGGTAGTAATACCAAGCCCTTGGAGCCTATTTTAGACCATAGAGAGCCTTTTTGAGCTTACATATGAGTTTTGCATCATTTCCAAGAATGAATCCTTCTAGTTGTTCAATATAAATTTCTTCTTCTAAATCTCCATTAAGAAAGACCGATTTTACATCCATTTGATATACTTTGAATTTTCAAAAACTAGAGAGAGCAAGAAACATCCTTATAGATTTAATCTGGAAACAAGTACAAAAGTTTCTTCAAAATCTATACCTTCTTGTTGAGCATACCCTTTACAAACAAGTCTTGCCTTCTTTCTAATAACTTCTCCATTTTCATTCAGCTTATTCTTAAATATCCATTTTGTTCCTATAACATTTTTATCATGATGACTAGGAACTAATTCCCAATTATCATTTTTTCTAGTTTGGTCCAGTTCTTCATCCATGGCCTTGACCCAACATTCATCTTTTCAGGCTTCATTTACATTCTGAGGTTCGGTGGAGGATAGTAATGCCAGATAACTTGAGGTCCCTGTAAGAGTTCTTCTTGTTAGTACACCAGCCCCTTTTTCTCCTCGAATTTGAGATTCTGGATCATTCTTTTGAACATACCTGGATGGAGTCTTTTCCCTATTTGTTGTATCTTATTTTGGTGCTTCATTGGTTTCTTCTTCTATATCATTTTGATTTGATGCGGGAAAGAATTCCCCATATTCCTCATTGTCATATTCCTTTGTTGATTTCATTTGTTCCAGATTTCTGCATGCTTCATCAATTACAACATTAATGATTTCAACAATTTTCCGAAGTCTTTTGTTAGAAAATTTGTATCCTTTACTTCTGGATGAATAACTAAGAAGAATTCCTTCGTCTTCTCTGGGTTTGAACTTACCAAGTATTTCATCAATCCTTTTGATGAAGCATTTGCTTCCGAACACTCTAAAGTGTTTTATAGTAGGAGGCTTACCATACCAAAGTTCATATGGAGTTTGATTGCTATTTACTCGAACATTTGCATTGTTGAGAATAGTCAGGACAACAAATGCAGCTTCACCCCAGAAGGTTGCAAAAGTTCTAGATTCATCAAGCATTGCTCGAGCCATTTGTTCAATTGTTCTATTCATTCTTTCCACCATGCCATTTTGCTGGGGAGTTCTTGTGACAGAGAATTGTCTCTTTATTCCATTTTGTTCAAAAAGGTCAAAAAATTCATCTGATATGAATTCTCCCCCTCGATCAGATCTGAGACATTTGATTTTTCGATCTGATTCATTTTCAACTAAAGCTTTGAATGCTTTAAAATTTTCAAATGCTTCATCTCTATGCTTTAGTAGACCTATCCAGCACATCCTGTAAAAATCATCGATAACTAATATAAAGTATTCTTCTATGATGCAAGTAAGTTCCCTCCGCGGATAGAGGCAACCCCTTTAGCCCTAGAGTGGGTCTAGTCACAACAAGAACAATATCAAAGCAAATTACCTTAGATATTTAATGTCATGAAGGCCTACCTTAAAATTCTCATTTGATGAAGTTCTCGTTGTGTTGTTCCAGCTCTCGTTCTAATCAATTTTGTACCTGAAACAACATACAGAGAATAGTAACAAACACAATAGAATACAACAAACACGATCTACTTAAAGGGTCAAGGAACTTCAAGCTATCAATATACAATTTGACATAAGATATAGGAAATAAACCATTGATTTGTATTAATATGAACTGAAGTAAAATTTACAACCATGCCTTGACATTGTAGATCGCCTTGAAGGGTCCTGTCAGCATGTCTCTGCAAGCATTCACTCATGAATTGTCTCCCAAGAGGATGAATAACTCTATCTCCTACCCAAAAGGCAAAATTATGATGCTAGAACACTCATACAATCAAGCCAAATCCATACAAAACTATCCCAGGCTAAGTTATATTAGAGGCTACTTCCAAAAACTATCTAACTTCAACTTCCACTAGCAAATCTTAGCCATGAAGGAGGCATTTATAGGAGGAGGAGCCTCCATAAGAGATGGGAGAAAGATCTTATCCCGTTGGGAGCTTGCACAAAAGGTGGAACAACCATCCCAAAGGAGAGAGTCGAGCTCATCTGATCCAACAACTAACCTTAGAACCGCCCATCGACAATTTGTTAAAACAAACTTTCCAAAAGTAGATCTTCATGAGTGAAACACAGGGATAGAGCGACGATGTCACTAGGCTTAGTTCAATCTTGGCCATCTTTGTGGGTGTAATATGATGACCCACGACGACCCAAAAAAAAAGGTTAAAAATGGTCTACTCCAGGAGTAATGAACCGAGGTATTCTTCCTGATATGACAAGGAAGACATTGACACATAGTTTGCAACATGACATAAAGCAGATGTCAATAACACAGATTGACAATGTTCGAGATCACAGAATGTAGGGTTGGTGACAAAATACTATGTAACAGATGCCCCCTAAAGCATGAAGGCCGAGAGAGTGGGAGGGGTGAAAGGATTTATGAATCCATAACTGAAATAAAACACCATTGTGGAGAACCTGCAAGCACAAATACAACTGATATCTCTGATACATAAGTACATAGTAAATGAAAATACATGTGCATAAGGCAAGGGCGCAGCCAATTAGAAGGACCATATAAAAGACTCAGGTATGGTCTCAACCACCCAATCAAAAGAGTCATGTATACAATCATGAAGCAATCCATGCAATCTGGACTTGTGTAATCTAAGCCCGGGGTCTTGAATCCCAACTTGATGAAGGTACAAATTCTAATATGCGAATAGATGTGTTGAAGTCGAGCATACTAGAAAATCGCTTGATTACCGATCAATGATTTAAACTGTTAACAAGCACAAGAGAGACCACCAATAATGTCAATGGTTCTCAAGGTACTGCTAGTACAATCCACGAAGTGTGAAGAATGATCTAAAGTCGAACACCCTTGAAGTCACCCGATCGAAGGCCAATAATGAAAGCTTGTCATCGAATACGAAAAAATTGCCATTAAGGCATACAAGCTCCAAGGTACCATAAAAGAGTCTCTAGATCAACTTCCCAGATAATGAGCTGAAGTCGACAGGAAGCGATTGGTTGAAGGAGGGCCATAATGTTTCCCACACCATCAACGCGAGACAAAGGAGCAAGATGAATGTGGATGAGATAGAGAATCTAAGGAAGGTGTGTAATGATACAAATTATCGAAGGATTAAGCTCTTAAACATATCGACGACACGACTCTAGAGTTTGGCAGCATTTTGGTACCAAGGGATAAAAGGTCATGATGATGCAGCAAGGATCAGATGGAATGAGGCAAAATGGATAACCCAAAACCCAGAAGGGCAACAATAAAGTGAGGATATCCCAACCCAATACAAAGCCGAAAGACTGTCGATGTTCAAGAGCGACAAGCTGCCGTAATAATTAATACAACCAATGGAATACTTCCAAAATTTACCCCACCGTTTCTGGTGAGTACCCCAATTATTTTTTAAACACAAACTTGAAGGGGATAGCATATACTAGTAATATAAGTTTGTCCTTCGAACAACCCGACCTAGTAAATTTTAACGAGCCCTAGGAAGGAGAAGCCCGGTCTCGTCATCATGACAAGTTCAATGTCATCAAGGTTTAACAAGTTCGAAATAGGTAAAACTTAGAGTCTTTTTCAAATTTAGAGAGTGAAAAAGACACGGAAAAGAAAACTCCAAATGTCCCTTTTCGTAAATTTGTGCCTTGAATTTGAAAAGGTAGAAAACAATACCCAAAGGGACCTATTAACCATGATAAATCAACGTATACCTTTTTCGTAAGTAATCTATCCCAGTCTGTAAAAGGGATAATATTATACTATGTAGATGATGCTTCGCAGCCTTTAACGAGTTCAAAGTGTCAAGAGCTCAGCAATCTTTTCATGTTTCAAGAGTCATAAAAAAGTTTAAAGATGACTCCAAGAGTGACTTTTTCATGTTTTTACCGAGTCTGAAAAAGTATAAAATACAACTCGTAAATCATCATCACCAGAGTGTTTGGAACCTATCGTCGCACAAAAAGCAAGAGTAAGATCTGTGTTTGACATAAATATGCATAAAATATTCAAAAATAGACCTAAAACCCTAATTTTCCCAAAAACGTGTTGAAAATAGCAACAAGAAATGCCAAAAATAGAAATGCTATAAATAGCATTTCAGGTACCAGTGTTGAAGATAGCAATAAGGAATGATAAAATAGAAATGCTAAAAATAACATTGCTATAAATAACATTTCAGGATAGATTCAAATTTTAGTTAGTCCTTGAACTAAAATTAAGAATTAAAATTTGTAATTTGATCTTAGTAGATGTTTGAAAATAATTAATTAATTCATCTTGAGTTGGGAGATCAATTACTTACTTCTTAGTAACTGAGTTGTAGTGCCGCAGTGGGCAGAACAATGAAACATGATGAGAGGAGGTGCGTTACAAATGCAGTGCTGGGAGATCGGACCAGCAGTAGCATGGATGCAACAGGAGGAATCAGTGTGATTGATGTAGTCAAAGATCAAAGTGACACAAGCTAGAGTAGTTGCACTGAAGAACACAGAGGTGCAGAGTTTTCAGTCGACAGAGGTAATAGTAGTTAGAGACTTTGATGACAGAGGCATCATTCTGATTCATGTTGGATATTTTTTGTTTCTAGAGTTACTAGAGCGACAGCATTAGGGAGAAGTGTTGCATGCAGAACATTCCAAATGTTCAGGATCAGGTTCGAGTTGAATGCCTTTCTTGTTGAGATGGAGTGTTGAAAATAGCAACAAGAAATGCTAAAAATAGAAGTGATATAAATAGCATTGCTATAAATAGCATTCCAGGTATCAGTGTTGAAGATATCAAGAAGGAATGATAAAATAGAAATGCTAAAAATAACATTGCTATAAATATAATTTCAGGATAGATTCCAATTTTAGTTAGTCCCTGAACTAAAATTGAGAATTAAAATTCGAATTTGATATTACCATCTGTTTGAAAATAATTAATTAATTCATCTTGAGTTAATTAGTTAGAGAAAATCAAACATGAAGTCTATGTGAAGACATGCAACATTTGTCCCTTTGGTTGAGAAAGCTATCCCTTAATTAAGGAGCTCAGGATGAGTTGTACTTTGAGTTGTAATTAGTTAGCTCAGTTAACTGAGTTAAGTCTAGTTAGATTAGTTCCAACAGTTTGTGGAACTGATTATGAGTTCAGTTAGTTAATGCATGCATGCATGTAACTAGTGTACTTCAGGTAACTGAATATTTTCTCATAAATAGCTCATGCATGTTAGTTCAGTCAGAGACACAGTTGAGATCAGAGGAAGGGACAATGTACTATCAGTTGGAGGATTTTTCCTATACAGGAAACTCATCCATGCAAAAGGAATAATCTCCTTCAGGATTGCGCAATTATTTCTGAGTTTGGTGAGTTGTGTGAGAGGTGAATTCACACAGGTGGTAGCCAGAGGACCCATGATAAACTGCGCAAGGAAATAGGAGGCTTGGAGGGCAGAGGATAAGGTTTGTGAGAAGCCTTTGACTGTCTATGACCAACATTGAGGGATTGTACTCAGAGTTGGATAGCTTGGGAGCTAAAGCTTTGTGTAATCCAGACATATTTCCAATTTTATGATAATACAGAGATCGAGGTTTTTAGCAGAGGCTTTCCCCAGAGTATTATTATGTGTTTCATGTGTATTGATTTCTTCTTGTCTCTTATATGTGTTCTATTTGATCTTGCTTAAAATCGATTAAGCTTCCACAAGTTTGTTTGTAGAAGTAGATCAAGTATTTTGCTTTAGTATATTGCATTATCAGGTGATCTACAGTGAGAATTTCTACAAAACGGTCTATAGAAGGGCCAATTGGTAAAAAATAATTTACTTTTCACTTTTACCTTGGAGTGAAGAAATTTTACCCTTGTACACTTGCGATTTTTGGAGATCGATTGGAGGAGATACGGGAGCTCATTTGCAAATCCATCTGTTCCAGGTAGATGCCACATCTTTGGTCCTGCATTTTAGATAGAATGTATCTTTTTTTTATGATATTAGCCATGATTTGGAGGAATTTATTGATGGAAATGTTCGCGACAGTTGTTGCGGGTTCCTAGCTCAGGACAACGAAGAGCCAAAATTTCCAATGGCAGGAAAATAAGCTCATCACGACTGTACACCAAATGGTCGTGCAGAGCTCAAATTTTCTGAACATTGGATTCTGGCTCATCACACCTATTTCAGAAACAGACGCGACGAGCGTCGAGAACAAAAATTCTTCATAGTTTAATAAAATCCAAGGGGTTTTAAGCAAAATCATGGCACTTACAATTAAATGTTTGTGTGTTTATAGGAAGAAATCATGGTAATTGAATGGAAAGAGCGAGAACACAACAATGATGATGTGTTAGCTCTGAGAGATCCAAATTGCTTAGATGTGCTAAGGAATTGTGGGCTCTTAAAGTTCTTTATGGTGCCAACCCTAAGAGCACAACCTAATCTACTCCAATATCTCATTGGAGTGTGGGATCCAAACGAAGGGAGATTTAACATCCATGGACAGGAACTAGAGATTGATGCCACCGACATCTACTTTCTGACAGGATTATCACGGAGAGGAGAAAGACCCCAAATGACAGGGAATCACATTATGGGAGAGACTACGGACATGTTCATTGGAAGACTGTGTCCTGAGGCTCAAAAATCAGATAAAGGAGGAAAGCTAAAGTAATTGACTTGTCATTATGAGTCCTCCTATCCACCGTTACTAGGGTGGTTGGTTCTCAGGCTTCGCATGAGGCCACCAAGACCCAACTTTGGCTGGAAGTAGATTACTTAAACCCTGCCATATTCAACTAGGCAAAGGCGGTATCGGACAACCTCAAAAGGAAACTGACAAAATGCAGACGAGGTGATACCAAACAATTTGGATATGGTTCCATCCTCATACCATTCATCCTAGAATGAATCCCTATTTTTCAGAGACAAGAAGTGGTCATGGCTAGGCCACCACCACGGGAGCCATGGATCACCCGCTGGGCTATGTTGATGCCTTGAGGAGGCGGTGATCAACAAATGTTGATATTGTTCTTGTTGTGACTAGACCCACTTTAGGGCTAGAGGGGTTGTCTCTGTCCACAGAGGGAACTTACCTGCATCATAAATTGGCAACCATACTGGGGATGAATAACTCTCTCTCCCACCCAAAAGGCAAAATTATGATGCTAGAACACTCATACAATCAAGCCAAATCCACACAAAACTATCCCAAGCTAAGTTATATTAGAGGCTACTTCCAAAAACTCTCTAACTTCAACTTCCACTAGTAGATCGTAGCCATGAAAGAGGTATTTATAGGAGGAGGAAACTCCATAAGAGATGGGAGAAAGAGCTTATCCCTTTGGGAGGTTGCACAAAAGGTGGAACAACCATCCCAAGGGAGAGAGTCGAGCTCATTTGATCCAACAACCAACCCTAGGATTGCCCATCAACAAATTTTTAAAACAAACTCACCAAAAGTAGATTGTCACGAGTGAAACACAAGGACAGAGCGATGGCATCACTAGGCTTAGTTCAATCTTGGTCATCTTCACGAGTGGAATAATTGATGACCCGCGATGACCCAAAAACAAAGGTTAAAAAGGGTCTACTCCAAGAGTAATGAACTGAGGTATTCTTTATGAGAGATTATTCAACATAAATCACAGGGTATTTCATTTGTTGACGCGTTTCGAACCAACCAGTGTGGTTCATCGTCAGGACAAGTTGAAGAATCAAATCAAGCATTTCATGTTAAATAGTCCAAGTAGAACCTCCAACAGCTACAATTCCTGACCAGGCAATGACTATATTGACTAACGGCTAAATATGACTGGAAAACAGTTAGATGGGCCAAGGGCATAAAAATAAGTTAATTTCTTTGCTAGTTAGTTATATTATTATTAAATTAAAAGTCAAAGGGACATATGAATTTTCTTAGGGGTTTTATATATAATATAATATAATTTTAAATGATTATTAGTTAATATGTTAGTTATAAAAGTATTAACTAAAAATATATAAATATAAATATTAGAATAAATCAAGTGTTAGAAAAAATAAGATTTTAAATATTCAGATTTAATTAATTATTTATCTAATTGTTAAATTAATCTAGAGTTATTAACTAATTTAATTGTTTATATAAATTTACCTAAAAGTCTTTACAAGGAAGACAATGACACATAGTTTGCAACATGACACAAAGAAGATGTCAATAACACGGACAGGTAGTGTCCGAGATCAGGGATTGCGGGTCGGTGACAAAATATTGTGTAACATCTTCTCCACGAGGTTACTTTTTCCTTGTTGGACCACATAAATCAGTATAGATGATTTCAAGAGGCTTACTTTCTAGTACTTCATTTTCATTGAAGTGAACTATGGTTTGCTTACCGACTTGACATGGTTTGCATATGGTATTTTCTGGGATGCTGATATCTAGAAGATCACGAACTGCCTTGAGCCTGCATGCTTTTATTATTTGAGAAAAGCTTAGGTGTCCCAATCTTCTATGCCATAGCTAGTTTTCCTCTGTTTTTCTTAGATAGCATTGTTGTTGTCCTCCTTTGAGTATGTATAAGTTGTTTGGAGTTATTTTTCCTTTGATCACGGTCTTTCCTATATCAAGCTTACAAACCACATATCCATTTGATCGAAACACAACTTCATTTCCTTGATCGCACATTTGATTGAAACTCAATAGGTTATTCTTTAAACCATTTACATACATGACATTTCCAGCTTTAACCTTTTCTTTCAAGAAGATAGAACCTTTACCTTTAATGATAGCTGGAGTGTCATTTCCAAATGAGACATTATTTTCATTTCCTAAAGCATTATATGAATGAATTTTCTCTTTATCACTTGTCATGTGTTTGGAGCATCTGATGTCAATGTACCACTGATTTGCTTGTCCTTCTGCATACAAAGCTATGCCACATCTTTCCGATTGAGATTCCTTCTTTCTCCATATCTTTGGATTTAATGATGTTTTTTCCTTTTGAAGTGATGGCCAAAATTTGCTCCTGCATTCAAATTCTTCACATTGGCCAAAGTTGTTACAAATCAAACATTCTACTTCATTTTCAAGAGGAGAGAAGTTATTATAGGAATTTTTCTTAATTCCCGTTACACTCCTTTGATTCCGTGCTTCTCTGGCCATGATGGTTTTGTAAGCAACACATTGAGCAGCCTTATGCCCAAAGCTATGACATGAAAAACATTGCCCATTGAAGAAATTTCTATGATCATAGAATCTTTTGGCATTGTTGACTTGTTGGTTGAAGCTTCTACTGATATTCATCCTTGGAGTAAATTGAGTATGATTTAATTGATGGGTAATTTTAGGCCTTTGTTGACGATTAACATACTCTTCAATGGTCTTTGCTGCATCAAGATAGCTTCTGGTGGAGGTTGATGACTTTTGTGATTAAGATGATTATTTAGTATATCCAAGACCTATGTTTATCAGAGGAAAGCACTGAACTTTGATTATTTCGTTTAAAGTTTCAGATCCTTTATCAAATCTTATATTAAGAGATTTTGTCTTCTCAAGTTCCTTTCTTAAACCCACGATTTCACATTCTAGATTTTCATTGTGATTTTCTCTTTTAGTGAGTTGGTGTGTCAATGTATCTATGATCATATTCTTTTCTTCTAAGAAGATTTTGAGTTTTGTGATTTCTTCAAGAAAGTCTTCCTCTTCTAAGGCATCCGAAAAATCATCATTGTCATAAGCCATGAGTAGTCTATAATCTTGTTCAGTCTCATCTTCATCACTATTGGATAAGCCATCACTATCTTCATGCGTATAGTAACTCCTTTTATTGACAACCTGTTTTCTATTTCCTTTTGCATATTCCTTTCCCTTTTCATATTTATCTTTATGAGGACATTTGGTAGCATAATTGCTAACTCTACCACAAGAAAATCATTTGAATGGTAACTTACCTATGAATCTTCTGAAACCCCATTGAAGCTTTTTGACAAAATTACCTCATCTTCTTCTTCTTAAATGTATCTTGGTTTGTTGTGCTCTTCCTTTTCTTTTCCCTTTGTTGAAGCTTTAAAGGCGAATCCTCTCATATCTAATGGACCTCCTTTTCTCATTTCAAAGGCAGTTAGGATTCCATGGAGTTGAGTCACAATAATAGTTTGAATATCCTGCTTTTCTTCTATAGCAGACACTTTTGAATCAAATTTAGAAGACAAAGATCTCAAAATTTTCTCAACTAAAGTAGCTTCCTTTATCTCTTCACCCAGATTCTTCATACAATTAACATTCTCATCTACACGTAAAAAGTAACTAGCAACACTCTCATCACTATGCATTTTAAGAGGTTCATACTGAATTCTGAGAGTTTGAAGCTTAAGCACGTTTTACCTAAGAGTATCCTTCGTAGCTTTAAATGATTTTGTCTCATATCTCTTTGGTTGTCTTGAGCTACATGACTTTGACAAATTCTGATTCTAACAGACTTTCCAATAATGTATTGGCAACTTTGGCATTGGTTTCGAAAAACTTCTTACCTCCTTCCACAATTTACCAAACATCAGCTCCAAGCGATTGAAGATAGGCTCTAGTTCTCATTTTCCAATATACCAAGTTTCTCCCATTGAAGATTGGTGGTTTGATAGATCCCATGCCTTCGTGATTATTCATCTTGAAAGATCTTCCTTCAAGCGATGAAGATCCTTCTGAAGGACTTGCTCTAATACCAATTATTAGAAATAATACTAAGAGGGCGGGGGGGGGGGGGGTGGATCAATATTATCAGATCAATAACTTTTCATTTCCCAAACAGATTTATATATGTTATTTTCTTGAAGTGAACTAGCGTATACATGCTATTGTGATTAGTGAAACAAGCGTATGCCCAGAGAACTTGTGATTTAGTTAATTATCATGTGTTGATCTTTAACCAGTGCATCGGTAACTTATTAAACAATGCAACAAAGACAGAATAAAACATCACACATAAGCAACACACATGAACACCAAGATTTAAGGTGGAAACCCAATGTGGGTGAAAAACACCTGCTACTATCATCTTTGTCTTCTTTTAATAATAAGAAAATTTGTTTACAATCTTGTACTAGTGCAAACTCATACCATTACGTAGGCACCCACCTGCAAAAGGCTACAACCTTCTATCGTTTTCCAGCTTCTACTGGAAGGGAGCTACAACCCCCTAGCTCTTGTACTAGCCAATGTGTTTACTAGTACATAGGCATTGACCTATAGAAGGCTACGACCTTATCTCTTCCTCCAGGGACCACGTTTCATAAATTTTTAGAATGGATGCTCCTGGTACACAACAATACACATGATGACCTTGTTTCATCAAATTTTCATATTGGACCCATCAGAACTTTCAAACTTCATCAACCAATAATCATTTAATTTGAAGAGTCAGATCACTGTCACCAGAACACTATGCTGAACCCAGAAACATGCATTCTCATTCAGAACTAGTTGCAACCTCAAAAATCATGCATCAAAATGTATATGCTACTTTACTAAACCCAACCTGCATGTATATGCTACTTCCTTTAATCAAACCTGCGTATACATTTAAAACTACTTAAACATAAAACTTATGAATCAAGTCTATACCAACCATCAATATACTGAACATCTACTATCAATTTATAGAGCTTTACATAGGCAGTATCAGAGATCACCCTTCTCACTTATACAATCAATAAATCAGATATAAAACTCCTTATGCATTCAGTTTTACATTCAGATCTAAGAAGACTTCATTGACAGACAGTAGTAAAAACAACAGAACTGATCAGATAGATCAGTCGGATCTTGAAGAATACACTTTTATTTTGTATACACTACTTGGAAGAGTAGAACTTGCATGTACACTACTTTTACCAAGACGAACCAACATATAGATCTACAAATATTAACTCATAACTTCACTGTTATTTCAGACTTCAGACAAACTCAGATCATGACATTTAAAGAATAAAATAGGGGTACACAATCAAATCTGGCCCAACCAATATCAGATCATTCAATTATAAGTCATTTCAGGTCTCATGATCCTAATCTAACATTGAATTCAAGGTGCACAAAATATTTCAGATCAAATCACAAACATAGCCCCTACAACACAAAATATACTTCAGATAGAAGTATTCCTTAGAAACCCTTTTCAGTTACACACCCTGGCCTTATGATCTTCTCCTCCTTATATAGTTTTAGGCCTTTCTCAATACCTCAGACCAAAACCACTTAGGACCCATGGTATTCTTGGACGGGATAAAATAACCATTACTCCACTCAATATTGTGGGCTAATACCATGGTATTGACCCCTGGTATTGTCTCCTCTTGAATTTTCTTGATTTTCCAATATATACACGCTTTTCTTCTTGTGAAAGTGTGTGTATACGTATACGCTCTTTTTCTTCTATGAACCAGTGTGTATACACTGTTTTGATTATGTGGACCTACGTATACATCTTAAACTACTTTTCACCATCCTTTAAATTCAACTTCTTCATTCTGATTAGTAGACTTTATTTCCATCTTCATATTCTTTTGTAGCAATGCCCTGTTACATATGAATGGACCTGTTACACTATGGGTTGCCTTTCATCAAAACTGAACTGATCTGTGAGTGAGTTTCCATCAAGGACAACACTTGTATCATAATGCCAACAATACCACCCTTCAGTTCTACCCGAAACCATTGCTTGAAGGTCCAATGAAAGCCACTTTGTATGAAAAAGGTTCTTCCACAGGTTCCCCTGGATGGGATAGAGATGCAAGATGGAGGTGGCCTTGGCTCGACTTTTCCCTGCAAAAGCATGTACCATCCTTCGGTTCTATTGTTTTTTGATCTAAAATCTGGTGATAAAGTTACTGTTGGATGAGTTGTTTAACCACCGTAATCACACAATAAGATGCATTCCCAACACGTACACCGAGGTCCACACCTCGAAACTCGATCATTAAATCAATGGCAGAAGACATTCCAATCGTCTAACGATTCATTGGTTGAAGCAAAGAGATGACGAGAGGGCAAGGAGGGGAGCTCATCCCAAAGGGAATGCCTTACGATGTAAATAGAGTTGAGTGATTCTATCGCTTTAGTTTTTTATATCTTTTAATATGATAGTAAAGTTTTTATCATCTGAATTGTGATTTTTTCTTGAACCACTCAAATTAGAAACTTTTGATTGCAACTAATGGTAATTAAAATTACATGAAATATATATCAAATCAGCATATTATATATGTAGATGTGTTTTTTTTTGTTCATTTAATGAGGATTTCTTAAAATGATAAGTCTAAATTCTGTAATTTGTGCAATATATATTTAAAAACACATTTTAAAAAATGAAAATTCATAATATCATAAAAAATTTCAAAATCACATTCTAAAAAATTTAAAACACAATTTAAAACATAACACATATACCAATGATAAAATATACAAAACTTAAAAATATAGACTACACCATAAAAATCTAATAACGATGCATCCATATTTGACATTATTATATTATCTAATTCACATCAATACACATACGCCTCTATCTCAACTACTCCAATATTATCACTATTTAGAATATTCTACTCCATTATCACATTTTATTTTAAAACAAAAATGATACACATAGTTATCTTCATAATTTTTCCACTTCATATGAAAAGAATAATTCATTTTAACTTATCAATATTAGAAAACTAAAATGAAATTAATTTTTCAAATTGAAATGTAATCTTTTATTTTTCTTGCTAACCTTATTTGTTTGTAAATTTAAAAATATTCCAAATATAAAGTTTGATTTCATAGATTCTCTGAAAAATTTATAAAATATTTAGAAACAATTAAATTTCATTAGAATCATTAATAGTTTAATTATGAAATTTTTTATTTTTAGCATTCATATTTTACTATAAAAAATTTATCTTTTACACATTTTTCTTCATTTTAAAAAAAATGCAACATGCCAATCTAATTATTTATATATATATATATATATATAATATATAAAATAAATCATTTAAATTGAAATGAAAATTCATATAAAGCTAAATTCTAAATCTCCTATCATCCTAAATTGAATTGCAAATTCGTGTAGACCACTTCTTCATTATCAAGACGCAGGTTGAAATCATTGAGATGAACATAAATTCAATTCAATACAACAACGATATCATCTTCCTAGAAATAAATGTTGCGAGAATCAAATACGATCAAATACCACCTGGATTATTTTTTCTAGGAGGACGGACGTATATGTGTCATGATCCATATATATATATATTAAAATATATTATCTTTTTATATAATAAGGGAGTTGTCTATGATGGGGCTTTTTGGAGATTCCGGTGACGGAATCCGGTGGAAGAAATTGAGGTTAAATCTTGATTTGTTGCAGTTAAAATGGTTTTTTAACTGCATATTTGGAATCAGCACCCTGAAAAACCCTTGGGACGCTTTGATTGTGCAGAAACTAGCTATCAAACTTGCGATTCCAATAAATTGCTGCCGGATTTTGACCGGAAAAACCCACCGGAAAAGCTTTCAAAAAGTCTCATTATAGACAACTGCTATAATAAGGGCTATAAAGTAGTTGGTACTTGTCGCTTAGTTTAAATATATTTTAATTAAACAAAAAATTTCATTACAAAAATAAAACAACTAATGTATTATTAATATATATGTGTGTTTTTTTATTTTTATTAATATCTATAATGGTTATAACTAAATTTATTAAAATATGTTTTTAATATAATAATAAATGGCCTTAAATTGAAAATATTGTGAAAAAAATGTAAGTCATGAAAATAGAAATAATAGAGAAGAAAAAAAAAAAATCAAAAAGTGAAATAAAAATAAAAACCAAAAATTAGTAACTAAAAGAAATGGAAGTTACTATATAAACCCCATAATAGACCTCAACCAATGACCTTAGAAGTAAATAAATTTAAATATACTAAAAATTGAAATTCCTAATTATTAAACTATGAATAAGAAGCAGCATAAATGTTTGTGATAAGACAAACTAATACCCATGAAAGAAAATTATGAAAAAACTATAAATGTATGAAAAGTGGTAAAAAAAAATTAATATAAAAAGTTGAATAAAAATAAAAATAAAAGATTAAGTAACTAATAGAAACTGTCCACCTACAAAGAAATAATTATATAATAAAAATAACAAAAATTGAATTCCCAATGTTAAACTATGATAACAACATAATTTTTTAGTCAAAAAAACTAATACGGAGTGAAAGAAAACCTGGTATAATAATTAATTATTAATTTATTGGGTTTTTATGATATTCAATGTGAGCATTCTTTAACTGAATTATTAAAAAAAATATTTAAAATGTTATAGTATTAAAGTTTTAATTATGTTAACTCAATAAACAATATTAATGTTATGTTGGTTTTTACCAATTATTCAATACCAACAGCAGTTAATTAATAATAAAAGAAATTAAATTATTGGATTGTTTTAACTTTGATTGCAAAATGCGTTTATAATACAAAAAAATTAGTATAATTTTTTCTTCTAATTTAATTTAGATTAAAATTAATATAACTAATTTGATATATATATGTGAAGTGTGGACTCTTGACAGGATTACATTTCAGCATATCCAATAATCACCTCGGTCGGGGCGGGGAATTGAACACATCAAGGAGTGCCTTAACAGCGTTGAACACATCAAGGAGTGTCTTAACAGAGCACTAAGACACCATGGAAATAATATATATATTTTAATTAAGATATTTTATTTAGTTGATCCTTTAACATGTAGATTTCTAAATAATAAAAATATGTTAAGTCAACACAACCATATTAATGTTATATTATGTTCACATTTACAATTAGTCAATACAAAGAGTTAATTCATTGAATTATTGATTTGTTTTATGTTCATTACAAATCCAATTATAACCCTTAATGTTTATATTATGTTGATATTCACAATTATTTTACAAAATATATTTTATGATTCTAATATTTTTTATTATTAAATTTCATATAATCATTTATAACTCCATGTATTTATTACTTTATAATATATAAATTTCAACTTATATACCCATTATTTTATTTGTTAAATTACAATATCATTTTTATTGTTTGTTCATTTTTTGTTCCGCCTCTATTATATTTAGGATTCAGTAAATATTTTTTTTCTTTTTATTTTGCGATTTTTCTCTTTTGACTGGGATAAATTTCCTCCTTTATTATTTAGTTATTATTTAATTTATTAATTTTATAATTCCTTTATTTAATTTTTAATAGTTTCTATTTTTATTGTTTCTTATTTCAATCTAAAGTTTTATCTCACTAAATAATAGATAAATTAATTAATTTGGCTTTCACTATTTATTCTTTTAGACTTTTAGTTAATTTCTTTTATTGGTTACTAATTTTATTTTATTTTTTAAATATTTTATTGGTCACTTGTTTTCCATTTTATTTTTATTCCTTTTTACTTTGATTCTTTAATATGTTACTATTTAAGGTTTTTTTTTTTTTTTTTTTTTTTTTCCTTTGATTTAATATTTTCCTATTTTCAAGCTTTTCTTTTAAATGATAAATAAATAATTTAATAATTTAATAAAATAATGTGGTTGTTGGATATTCATTGCATTTTTATGATTAAATAAGAGATTAACGGTTTAATAAAATATTTTGACTGTTAGCCATTGCATCTCTAATATATATTAGTCTTTTATTTCAGCTATCTATTTATGTCTTGATGCTGAAACTCGACTTGTAAATCTATATATGATTTGATCTGGAAGATTTTGATATAAACTATGACCCACAATAAGTGGTTCAAAATGAGTCAACGTGTAAATCTATATATGATTTGATGCAAAATATCTTTGATATAAATTACGAATCACGTAAGTGGTTCTAAACGACTTTAAATCTATTGATTGATCAATAATATTTTTTTATAAAATTACAAATTTTGAGTTATATTTCTAATTTAACTTAATTAAAAGAATATTCACTAATTTGTATTTAAATAAATAATATATATATTTTTAATTAGAATATTTCTTTTGTTTGATTCTTTGATATATAGAATTTTTATAGTTAATCATATAAAAAGTTATTAAATAAAAATAATTATTTGAAGTATATGATTGTTTTTTTTAATTTTGATTACAACAGTGTGAACCATGATCCCCATGAAAATTGGGTGAATTGTTACTGGGTGACCAAATTTCATGGGTGACATGTGAAAACACTGAAATAAAATACCCAAACTTTTAACTCAATCACATGATAACAAACTATTATTTTTAATTAAAAAATAAAATACTTCAATGATTTCTAAAAAAACTGAAATAAGACACCCAAACTTTTAACTCAATCACATGATAACAAATAAATTACTTTTAATTAAAAAATAACATACTTCAATGCTTCCTAAAGTTAAACATTAAAAGTGGTCAACCTTAAATT